>MNPL01001649.1:0-16870 GCA_002081605.1 Tropilaelaps mercedesae
ATATATATATATATATATATATATATATTAAAGTACTTTGGAAAACTTTAGTTTCTGTTTTTTGTACGCTATGTAAATCAGGGATTCTATAAACCAAAGACGAGGGAAGAACAACACAAAAGCAGTGTTGCATCAACACTACTTTTATTCCCTCACTCATGTTCTTTATAGCCTCGACGTTTTCGCCAACCTGTCAGCTTTGTATAAATAATCCAGTTGAAGCCCCTTGAAGACATAAATTAAGGGTTTATGGACTCTCGATTGGAAATGTTGTTCACCATTCAACTGTCGTCGTTTGAGGACCACAAGAACAGTGAAGATTTAGACATCTAGCAGGTCACCAACGTTCAAATTTTTCTTTATGGTGCTTGTATTGCAGTTGGTACTATGATCATGAAGAATACCAGAATTCCGGAACGGAGAAATGGGACCTTGTTTGTGATAGCGCCTGGATGCGATCCCTGCCTCAGAGCGCCTATATGCTGGGAATGATGCTCGGCAGCTTCATCATCGGATTTTTCTCTGATCGGTGCGTATCGTTGGTTTCCGTCACTGCAACGTTGAAAAGCATCTCGACAGCTATCGGGAATTGTCACAGAAAACATTCTCAGAGATTTCAATAGCAACGGTTTTCGACCTTTTTCGTAGTTAGTCAAGCGCTCACGACACATTGTTTCGTCATTTACCTCATCTACTCAACAGTTGCCTATTTGTAGTTTCTTCTAAAGTTCTTCAGCGCTGTTGAAACTACTCAAAATGGGTTGATGTGACTTGCAATTCATAATTGCTCAACGCATATGAAACGTCACACCTGCAATGTTTAAAGGAATTCTAGACAGATTGATTCTGGTCTATCGAATTTCATGCTTTTCATGCTATGGTAATCCATATAGACACAACAATTCCGTTAGTAGGGACCATGACTCACCAAATGTGTCTCGTACTCCATGAACCCTCTTGCTGTGACAGGTTTGGCCGCCGACGTATCATGATTTGCAGTTTAATTGGGTACATTATCGCCGAAGCCCTGATGGCATTTATGAGTTCGTTTGCGGCGTTCGTGGCTCTCCGGTTTCTCACAGCATTTCTTCTCACTGGAATTAATAACGCGCTTACGATCTGTAAGTTTACTGTTAATTTTAACAGCAATAAAAGAGTATAGCTGTTCACTTAATTCTGCTTCTCAAATTGAGTGTGATTAGACAGCAGCTGTGTTCTTTACAAAATCATAGCAAAAATTGATATTGTCAGTACATTCAGAGCCCGTCATGCTCTCGATTTTCAGAAAAATAAACGTCAAGTAGCTTTGTCGAGTTTTTTATCAGAGCAATTTAAATGGACAATTTAATGAATCTAAAGTCAGTGAAAATTGGCGATGTTCAATTAATTAAGATATAAAGTGCACTGGAAAAGATGTTTATGCAATTAAAAAAATAAATAAAATTACTACATATTCCACTGCCAGTTACAATATTCTATAAGAAAACCAAGCCATTGAAAAAATAAAACCTGCTTTCGTCACAAAATATTGTCAAATAAAGGTGTTATTTCACAAAAGTCAATGCTAAGTTGCTCCTCTGACGCAACGATTACCCTACTACTGGGCTGTAAAGTGTAATGTGCTGATTCAACATAGCACAATTAATATACCACATCACAGCACTCAACATAGCAAAATTTATCATGTCGAATAATTAGTATTTTTCCAAACATTAATGACATCAACTGATTTATAGTGTATCTCAGTGTCACTTCTGATTTTAATTAATTGTTTACAGACGTTGAGTCAGTTGGTGTTGGCTACCGGTCGCGGACAATGTGGGCCTACAGCGTCACGTGGGGCATTGGTATAGGTGTCCTCGCCTTATTGACGTTCCTCACGCCACGGTGGAACTACCAGTTGCTTCTGAACGCCTCTCTTTATTCTGCACCCCTACTATTATGGAGATATATGAGAGAGTCACCTAGATGGCAAATCGCAGTTGGTAAGGATAAACGCTTACCAAAAATGTAACAACCTACTCAAATAATTAGTTTTTGCGATAAGCAGAAAAACAGCGTGAAATGCGTCCTCACCAATAATACTATAACATTTTTGCCATTTCGAGTACAACCCCTTTTGGTCAACCACATTGAGGAGCTGATAAAGACCATTACAAATGCTGTTAAAGCGCATACAGCTGACGTTTATTAAGCTGAAAATACAAAATTTAGATTGGAATTTCTGCAAGTTTGTAGCGTTTGCAATAAATTGCATAATATGCATCTTTTAGCACGCAGAAGCCCCATGTGGATTCTAGCTGCACTGCGATTTTATAGACATTAATAAATGTATTTTACTAATATTTGGGTTTTTTGCCACAGACCAAACTGTAAACACGTATTTCGCCTCACAAAAGAAATTGGGATTCCATATTACTATAGTACTGATACAATGCAACGATTTTAGCATTTGCGTACATCATCTGGCGAACATCCGGCGATCATTTTCCAGATAATTACGACGACGCCGTCAAGAATATCAAAAAGATTCGTCAATTAAATGGGCTGACTCCCGCGGACGACCCAACGGACGTTGCTGCTGAGAAGATCATGTCGTATATGCGGGAGGAACTTCAGGCTGGTGGCACCCAGCGTTCATCTGATTTGTTCTCTATGATAACATCACCGAAAATGCTCAAGTTTGCGCTTTCAAATCTTGTTTTCCAGTAAGCTTTTTTCTAACAACAAAATATTCCGTGTATTGTGGATAAAACAATTTCATTCTATTACTGGGACTACAAACACGTTGAGCACAATTATTCGCAGCCACGAGAAATGCAGGATGATTTCTCCGTGATAGTGTTTATTAGCAGAGTGTCGCTATCACTAATGAATCATTATCTATTTGTGTCCTCTATTATTTCACTGCCTTTGCAACTGACCAGGTTCTGCGTCGCAATCGTGCGCTACAACGCCCTGATGGACACAAGCGGGTTCCCGGTGTCGGCCCATCTTAACTATGCGATTGGCGCTGCCATAGAAATACTTTGCGGCCTCTGCTCAATAGTCTTTGTCAAGCAGTTCCCGCGTAAAGCTACAACTCTCGTTTGCTTAGCAATAGCAATGATGTCCTTCGCTTTTATAGCCACGGGAAGACTTGGTAAGAATCTCGAGTTCTTATTAGGCACAGCTGAATCTAATCTCCCAGATTTTGTCTGGTTTAGTTGCTCAGTTTTACATAGCCTTGGTCCGTTCAGCTATGATCGTGGCAGAAGAGATGTAAACTTTTTTAATCACATCTGACGACCAGCCACGTTGATTCGAAAGACATCACACGTCCGCAGAATTAACATTAATATGCCGTGTTTAGACTCTACCACATCAGGTTCTACTAATTGCTAATCCCGTCGGTACTCTTCCTGAAATTTTCTTTTGCGTGTTTTGTTCATTCCTGCTTGCAGGCGTGATGACCAACGTGTTGGTATTTCTGGCACGTTTTTCTCTGGGTACTACGTATAACATTAACTTGGTCTACATCAGCGAAATGTTCCCAACTTCGGTGCGAGCTTTTGTTCTCGGGTCTTCGACGGCAATGTCTTTCATCGGAGGTGCCGCACAGCCATTCGCGCAGTCACTGGTGGGTTTTTGAGTACTGCAACCCCAAGAGACGAATGCTAGATTTAAAGCGATTTTCCCGTCTGATCCTGAATGTGATAATCATCTTCACGATAGAAAAGATGGGGAATGATGACTGCATCATAAGTGTATCCAACTCGGCGTATACATAGCTGGCCAAACCCAACGCGCCTCTTACCTTTATCTTGTTTGTGATCGTATCGATGTTGAATTCCAGCTAAATATGGCGTTCATCGGACCGGTGCTGAATAGTGTACAATGTGTTATAGCGATTTTTTGCGTGCTCGGCTGGCCGGAAACGAAGGACCGACCTCTGTCAGATCGCATCGAACATACGGTCAATGGCAACAAGTCTGCCGCACACGAAACGGATAAGGAAACCCATGAAGAAGAGCGCCAACGGCGCAACAGCAGCAAGTGACAAAAGCACATTGCGTTTGTGCTTGTTACTACGCAAATGAATATTTCCATTCACATTCCATGTTTCATTGCCCCGTTCTCCTTACCGGCTTCAACCGAGAGCAGACGTGTCTTCGCATCGCCACGAACTTCGCTCAATACTCAGACGAAGTGTGGTTCCATAAAAATGAGACCGCTGACATGGCCATCGCAATGATAGGTGTTGTGCTTATTTACAAATGTTTCGAATAGTTTAAGAATATCAAGCCGAGTGCACACGTATAGCCTAATCAGGTTATATATATATATATATATATATTAACTCGACTTTTTCTATCTAGTTTGGCTTCTAAGATGTCCAATGGGTTATTATTGTTCGACGTAGTGTTAAGGAAAGTCTAATTGATAGCCAAAATGATAAGCCATAGCCTATGCAATATTCCTGTGAAGGTCTGTGCGAACTGAGGTTTGCTTTGATGAGATCGAGAAAGGATTGCGTATAGTACGCGATCCTATATTGTACACGTCTGTGAATATGAATAACCAAACGGGTTACTAGCTGACCTGCACGTGGAGGTGAGAGATCGGAGAAGGCGGAAGATGTGGCTGTAGTTACCGTGTGTACAGAAATTTATAAGGTACATTTTGTACTTGATACTGCTTGGATTTGATCTGTCAATATCACATCGTGCTCTCTGCTTTTTATGAGATGCTTTTTAACAAATGGTAGTACGGATGAGTCCAGTTGATACCATATGTTATCCGAGTTTTGCTTGTAGAAAGAGTAGTAACGCCAGTGGTAAAGAACAATATTTTCCGTGTCTTCTAGTTCTTGTCAAAGATTGTTGATATACATATACCTAAACGGTAGAAAAGCGTATTTACAAAGATGCATCAACAATTAGCTCTACGAACGTGAAGCCCAACGAATATTGATACTGTAGATTAAACCTTCTACAGGAAATTGTCGAGCGCTGCAAAGAAGCTAGCAAAATAGCTTGAAGGGCTGATCGATGATTTTTACGTTGAAAAGTATAGTCCACGACCATTATAAACATATTTTTCCCCGCTTGACAATAACCAAGAATTCTTGGGTGTCTGTCACTGTATATATAATTTCAATTTCAAGAAGTAAATAAAATCGTGTTTATATATGAATGGTGTATTTAATTTGTTCACGCTTTAACTTGTCGGCTATATTTACATATATTTTGTTGCATAGACTGTACAAGCCGATATTTTGGATAAAACCTGCGATATGCTGGAGCTAATGCTGAAATCCATCTGGTTGAATATGCACGACGTAAACGTCTTAGTTTCTCCATTAAATTGATGATCCAATGTTAAACTTTTAATTGAGTTGGTTTCATGGAATTAATTTCGAGAGCGTGCATATATGGTGTTAAAGGGTCAATTTAGCAACATCAATTTAGTATTCTGCTTACACAATTCTCTTGACACAGTATCTCTTCCAACAAAAAAGTTCCTAGTTTGTATTATCTGTGCTTAAAAAATTGTTGACACCACAACTTTTTTAATTTAAATTTTTTTAAGTTTATTTATTTATTACCATTTATTAAGTTTTTTTTTTGTCAATGGATAGCTGCCAAGTAATAACTAGAACCGTATTTAAATTCCAATGGTGTTGTAAGTGTACTTATATTATGGCGGTTCACTGATCAAAAAGTTCCAGAAAAATTTGCATGCAGAGTACAAAATTATGTATGCTTAACTAATAGTGGAATGGAAGAGTTCGGTTATAGCCGCAAACGTTAATCCATAGTAGTGCGCATGTAGTCTTTGCCAGAGGGCACAGCAATCCGCCGAATTCCGGTGGGGAACAATTTAGGCACCTGTTCATCGGTGACATGTGGAAGAACCATGCATGGCGTTCCCTTCTTCCATTCCGCAGGAGTGGCCACTTGCCGAGTCTCTGTAACGATCAGCGAATCCATCGCACGCAGAACTTCGTCGAAGTTCCTTCCAGTGGACGCCGGATATAGCATTGAAAGCTTCATCGGTTTCTGAGGCTCCTTTCCGTTGATCATAAATACGGCCCGGCAGGTGAGTGGAATACCTTCCTTATCCTTCTCTTCTGGGTCCAGCATGCCCAGCAGTGTCGCAATATCGCGCTTCTCATCCGCAATGATCGGGTACGGAAACGGACCTTCCGGAAGTTCACCAAATGCCGAAACGTCTTTTATCCAACCCCGATGCGATTCGACCGAATCACAAGAAAGTGCAATGAGCTTAACACCTTTCAAGTTGAACGTAGAAGACAGTTGCGCAGCTCGAGCTAGCTCAGTCGTGCATACCGGGGTGTAGTCCGCTGGATGTGAGAACAGGATAGCCCAACTAAAATAAATTTAAAAGTGATTACCAGTTAGTATTTATTAGCCTTAGTAAAACTAAGCGATGTGCCTAATGTCTATATGTTACCATGGGACTTCGGATGGACATACCCGCGTACCGAGCGATAGTGTTGACGTCTGTAGCTATGAGGCATTGTGCGCATGTCTAGAAAAATTCACTCCTAGCGTCATTGATACACTCGGGAGTTTTTTTAACTCCGCTAATGAGGTAAAACCACCTACCCAGCGCCTTGGCCCTGTTAGTAACGCAAAGGGTATTACCTTCCATCAATGTAGTCATGGAACATAAATTCTCCATCAGTAGTAATACACTTGAAATTGGGGAATGGATCGCCCAGATTCAGAGGCTTGCCCTTTTTTGGCAGATCACACTTTTGACGCGAGCACATCTTTAAACCTTGTTGTTTGAACAACTCCTCAGAGCTGTTGACTTGATGTGGCTCAAAGTTGTGCAGGGCTTCCTTTTAAGCCTGCAAATCACTGCTTCGCTCTCCCAGGAGTCTTTCCCGGTTGTCACTGACCCTTTCCGAATTCCCTCGGATCCGGAAAAAACGGGGTGGTAGCAGATGGAACCAGCACGATGCTGTCAAATGAAGGTTTAGCTGATGACGTATGTTCGATAAGTTTCTCAATGCTCAGAAACAGTAATTGGCAATAAATCTGGTGAAGCAAGGCGTTGTGAATTTGCTCTTTCCTAATTGGAAACACGTTGTTGTTGTCAGGGCAATACGAGCTTTTCACCAGATCTACCCCTGACGCTGATTGCATGAGTCCTTTGTTTAGTAATTTCCTGAAATTATTTTTCTAACGTTTATCTTAAGATGTATAGATCCTAATAGTTTCGCGTCTACAATCTTAGTAGCTATTCCTTGATTTCTTTCATAAATTATACCACATACCTATTTTTTTTGCCACAAAAACGAGCATTCATACTCTCACTTGTCCTGGGTGAACCATAAAGTAACGCTTAACGTTTGCGCTATCGCTTCTGCATTGATGAAATTCAGAGTCTAGGCGAAGTATATTAATTATAGTAAAGTATATTAAATAAGACGAAGAAACAAGGAACAACAATGACGTACGTTGTAAAATAAAGTTAGGACAAAAATCACTGATGCTGTAAAAAATGTTTATCTAATTGTTAGAGAGATTTCATCTTGGACATTCGTGGTCTCTGCTATATTGTTCCTCGACGTTCAGCTACCATGTCATTCGACAGCTTCTCATATTCTCAAAGAATATCGATGACTCCTATTATTGGTTTGGCATTGGAACACAAAACAAAGTCGAATCAGTGCCGTTTATTGTTTGCAGCCATGACTAACTGGCTGAAAACAGAGCTAAAAGGTGTACAACCTTTTGAGTCATGTATTTTAATAACATATAAAATTATGTACAACATATAGACACATATTAGGATAAATAGAAAATTGTTAGGGTATCGATTTGTCCGTAAGTACGTATGAACTCCATTCGAATATGACAGGACGATTTTCAAATGCCACCCAATCAAAGCCGTCCCTTTACAGAGTGTGCAAGATTTTGGTACTTCTATCCTCAATTAGCACGCATCACTTAACATCGTACATTATTGTCCGATTTTTATCTCCCTTCGCATCAAATTTTCAAACAGTTAGCAACAAAGATATAAAATCTGAGTTAGGAAACTGATTTTTATAAAGCTAATTTGGTTTCCTATGCTCTTCTCCAAGTGCTCTCGTATTCTAATCTAAGCGATTTTACAAATTTCTTCTCCTTTATGTAAATTAGTGTCAACGTATGTCCAGTTTTTGCTCTTAGTACTAAATTTGTCGCTCTGGTGCCAAAATATCAATCAAATACAGTGAATCACGGAGGAAAATCGAGGAAGTTGAAAACTCGAAACTCGAGTAGGCAACGTGGATAGGAAAGGATACTGCAGTAACAAAAGAGGAATAATTAACCCGAAAGCATTTACTACGAAGTACTTGTTGTGCATAGAACACGGACCATAAACACACGACAATATATCTGCAATTGAGACCGAGGGGATTTCACAAATTACGTGACTATAGCGAATATTTCCCAAACAAATTAATAGATTCGCATCTAAGCTTAACGACGAAGAAGATACAGAGCCATTATTTAAATACAATCCGCCTCAAGCAAACCAGCTCGAGGGTCGTTTGGTGCAGGCCATATCCACCCAGAAAATTCTGGTTTCGTCTGGTGTGAACCGCTTTAGAACGGCGGATAACCACACAGAACTGCGTCACATGTCGGCAATTTTTCAGATAGGAATAAATGTTCGACTTTTCAAACATATTTAACTTTTCGTTATAATACGTACTTTCAAGTGCAATTTTCCTGAAGTTAAGCATACAAATTAGAGGAGAATCAATCTCCTCCAGTAGCCCAAGGAGCTCCTGTTTTTTGCAGGGGCCAAATTGAATTGCGATTACACCGGAGCAAGTAACAATATCTTAAAAAAATACATTTTAGGTACATAAGATCTACGTTGCTTGCAACGCAGTACGTACTTGTTCATATGCATGATTATTTTTTAAATCAGTCCGTGATCTAGTCTTTTCCACGAGTAAACTGCCAATAAAATATTTGCGAAGGGACAATTTCAATAATTTTTCACCATATTATCCCTGTTATAGGGCACTGCAATCCGGCAGGCGACATGAACCAAGTATCGCATTACTGTATAGTCATTTAACCTATATTAGTAACTCACCTAAAATGTTATGCATCCTTAACCTTAGACCTATCCTAAATGCAATTATCTTAAAGCGTATCACTAGAGGGCATACGAAATATATTGAGATTGGCCGTGAAAACATCTGGCTATAAAGAAATATTCAACCTATTTACTGAAGCTTAATAAATTTCCAGCAAGTTATAAATTAAGCCAGTCTGTTACACTGACTTGACAATAAACCAACATATGTTTGAATTATCCCATATTTAGGTGTGCATAAATAAGCCAAAGCTATGTCTGTACTTGTGGTTTGTCTAGTCATTTGATTCATTAAATTTTTCCATGATCTGAGCTTTGTGTTTTGAAGCAACCTGTACATAAAATCGCAGCCATGAACGCAGCACGTAATTATGCACTTTTCTAAGGGAGCTTTTCATACAAATTTCACGCACATTTTAGGTGTGACGTTACAAATGTTCTTATAGTTCATCAACCTGTCACTAACAGATGAGATAAACCTGTGATACATCACCCTAACCTCAATATATTATTTAAAAAAAATACATCTGGCCCCATTAAGCTTGCCCAATTCACATACAACATAAAATAGTCAACACCTAAAGAGATACCACGTCTCATTTGATTTGCTTCGAATACGTGACCATGACGAGGTACACATTGTATTGAGATGCCTGATCAAACTGCTGGAGACGTTTTTCAAATCGATGTAATGCCTTCTTAGCCTTCAAGCAAACTTGACATTATGTGTATTTTGGCGTATTTCAAAACAGAAGTGACACAAACTGTTACTTTAGCCTTGTATAAACATGCCCAAAGTTTTGTTTGTCTTTGGTATTAAATGACACTTATGCACGCGGTATTAGGTTGGTCAAGACAAATACTGAACGTCGACCCTCAATGCGCCTGCACTGGCAAGTGCGGCAGTAAAATTCGCACTGCACAGAAGACGTCTTGTTGTCATTATGTACAGGCTGAGAAAACCGAATCTGGTTGGCACGATCGGGTCACGGATATAGGTTTCGGGCTTCTGCGAGAGAAAGACAGCTTTAATGTTTCTTCGAGCTGGTCAAGTATTCAAAAAAAGCGCGCTTTTGGAAGGCGGCCATTACATACTACAGACAATCGCGAACCGCAGCAAAGTCACAGTAGCTGTGCTCACTTAATTGCATACTTCTCCAAAAAATAGAAAGCCCCTTGACTGACCATTTTTCAATGGCAAGTGCGTCACAACGGACGGAGAGTTCATGTTTCATGCATATGCATGTTTCATGGCTGCATCGATTTCAGATGGTTACAAATAAAGAAAACTTATAACGAGTAAACGCCTGACTTTCAAGGAGTTCAAAAAAACTCCAAATGTATTAATAACACCAGTAGTGAGTTCCTTTTTCCTAGACATGCACACAATTCCTCATAACTGCAGACGTCAATATTATCGCTCGGTGCCCAGATATATACATCCGAAGCTCCATGGAAACATACGTACGGTACCCATCGTTTACTTTTTACTGGAGCTAATGAATATTAATTATTAGCCACTTTCAAATTTGTTTCTTTAGTTGGAATATTCTGTGCTCACATCCAGCGGACTACATTCCGGTATGCACGACCGAGCTAGCTCGAAGTGATCTACTGTCTCCTACGATCACCTTGAAAGGTGTCAAGCTCATTGCAGTATCATGTGATCGACGACATTTCGGCATTTGGTGAACAGGTTCGTTTTCGTACCCGATCATTGCGGATGAGAAGCGCAATATGCCGCTGCTGCTGGGCACGCTGGACCCTGAAGAGAAGGATAAGAAAGGTATTCTATTCACTTGCCGGACCGTATTTATGATCAATAAAAAGGAGCCTCAGAAACGGATGAAGCTTTCAATGCTATATCCAGCCTCCACTGGAAGGAATTTCGACAAAGATCTGAGTGTGATGGATTCGTTGATCGTTACAGAGACTCGCCAAGTGGCCACACCTGCGGGATGGAACAAGGAAACGCCATGCACAGTTCTTCCAAAAGTCACTGATGAACAAGTGCCCAAACTGTTCCCCGGGACCCACTGGATTTCCGTTTCCTGTGACAAAGACTACTCGCAAGCCATAGATTGGCCTTTACGGTTTTAACCGAACTTATTCATTGCACTGTTAACTAAACGAACATAATTGCGTATTCTGTATGCAAGTTATACTGCATGCCCTTAATTAGTGAATCGTCATCATAGGATTGCATATACCCACAATAGCGTTGCAAGACAATGTACATACAATATATTAAATAAACCTTCTTTCACAAGATGCTCGACATTTTTTTAAATGCAGTACCATTCTCGCTTTATTTATTCAATACTAGACGGATTAATTTTAAACGGCCTAATTTTATATTTTCAAAAAGTGTCGGTAAAGGGCAGTCACCATACGTCAAGGTCACCTGCCGCGCAGAGTATTTGCAAAGCGACACTCCAAAGAAGGTACCAATGCCTATTGGAAACTCACAACGCCTACACACTTAACCCTCTAGCATCTCTGTCAAATAAAACAACACATGGTAATTTGCATCAAGAATAAAACAAAAACAACAAAATAACTCCAGTGGGATAGCGCAGGTGTGATGCCGGAATAGTGGGTTCAAATTCTATAATTATCACCAAAAGGTCAGCGAACAAAATTAGCGTTTACACGCCTTAGATTCCACCAAATGAATAAATTTAATACTAAAATAAACATAAAACCTATCAAACGAGCACACTTAACTTAAGTTGGACGCATCGACAAACAGCTAACCACCGATACATCATACGACCCAAATACTTGTCTTGCAGCGTTCACACAGGTCAGGCAGCAGAAACTAACCTACATATAATCGAAAGGATTTCTTTGACATTCAATTATATGACATACCGTTAGTACACATAGAATTTCGGCGTAGCCCGGCTGTCAATGCGGGTACAAAATGAGCCCTTATCTCAAATTTTCCGTCTATAAATAGGCCAAACAATCGTAAAGATAAAATAGTAACCGATCACATTTAAGTCATGTAAGTGTTTTGTTGCGTTTTTATTTTCGAGTTTGGCTTTTGCATATAAAGCTCACTGAGGAATTGAGTTACGTTTGTTGGCTTTTGATGCAGTTTACATAATAAATGGCGTAATAAAAATTAAGCCTCGCGTTACTATTCAACAAACGCTTTTGAATAACCTTCGGCTGTGAATGATAAAACGTTTTATACGCGTGTAAGCTGCTAAATGTTGTGGATTTAGCAGCCTACTAATGAATGCATTCCTGTTATAATCCTGCTGTTAGGAACTGCAGAAATTAATGAGAAAACCCTTGACCGTAATGAAACAAAGTCAACGTATAACTTTTATGAAACATCTGGATAATGAGAGCAGAGCCGATAGAGAAACACTGATAGCCTAAACACAGAAGTTAGACGACTAGATCTAGGAACGAAGATAAAATCGAAAAGGCCAACGTAAAACTGCTTTAAGGGAGCACGTTGCTGATATTGAACAAAAGCCGCTGGTGAAAAAACTTGTGGTGTACACAATTATATTTCTATACCTGGCTTTGTGTAGCCATCCAAGTAAATGCTTTAAGTTGAACGCTATCGAAGTAATGCCTTACGGATTGCCGAAACTAGGGGTGAGGAGAACACGGAGCTTTAGTGAGTTTCTAAGTTTTTCACTAGTCACTGAACGGTTGTAGAGACGTGCTAGTGCTATCAGGATTACCCGAAACCCAATAAAAGAAAAAAAGCTGAACGCAAATTTTTAGCATTTTAAAGGTATCCTTGTTTTGAGTAGGATGAAGGCGGTCGTCGTGTGGGCGGTTTTGTGCAGCGAGGTGGTGCGAGCCGTTGACCTCCAAAACCTCGGGCTACGCATCGAGGAAAACCATAATGAATATTCCCCAATGGAAAATGAAAACCTTACCGAAGGTGATATCCTTGAGGATAGTGGAACACTGCCTGGGTTCTATAATGCTATAACATCTGATTTGGAGTAAGTTCATGATGTTGTAGTTTCATATTACTACCTAATTCGTGTTTTACATATGCCACCCACCATATGCAAATTTTTGAACACTATTTCTCAAATTAGTAGCTCACATCAGCTCGTATGGTCAAATCATGGCAAGCAAGACAGACGCTTTCATGATAACTCCAACATAATACCAGGCCTGAGAAACGGGAAGAGGAGAATCCGGAAGTTTGTGAGTCTCAAACTACTCACCGCAATGTGTTAGTAGCGCCCGTGCATGATGCATTCCCATAAAAAACAAAAAATAGACGCAGCGTTAACTGATACCTATAATTTCGTAAATCTACCAGCAGAAGTATGTTTTATTTAGATCACATTTTCATTGTGCGTTTCCGGTTTTTTCTGACATATATTAGGCGGTGGCCGAAGAGAATCATCCCATACGTGGTAGACCCAAGCCTCAAAGGCAAAGAGGCTTTCATCCGAGAGGCGATGGATTACATCCAGTCAGCGACGAAATGTATCCGTTTTGTGCAAAAAAATAGAGAACATGATTTCGTGAGGATCGCAGCTAAGGATGGATGCTATAGTAACGTTGGTCGCAAGGGCGGGGAACAGATTCTCTCGCTCGGTCAAGGTACCTAAGCCACGTTTGTTTCTAATGTTGAGTACTGGAGTGCATAGCTTTGTTCAAAGCCTGGGGTTGACGATTAAAAAGCAAAGGTCGCTCGAGTTATTCGGCGGAGTTTTGAACAAATTCACATTCATTCTCTGGACTTCATTACCCACACAAAGAGCAAAGTCCTGCCAGTACCTTCAGACGGTTAACAAAAGTTGACCGTTTGAACGCCTGATTCCGTTGATATTTAAGATTCTATGGGGATACATTTAATAACGATTCCGTCGACGCACAAAGCAGGACAATACGCCGGTCTAATTAAGATTTCTACAAGTCCTTACAACAACTGACCAGATTTATATTTGCGAGTCCATACATTCAAACAGCTTCATTGAACTGGAAATTTTCTAGATGATGTATAAAAGCCCAGTTGAAGAATTCAGCCAATTAATTCACGTAGTGCTTTACCGATTTTTTGCCTTATCAGGTGACACATTTATTATATGCAGAGACGAACTTAATGATTGGAGGCAACCACCAACTAACACTAAACCACAAGACTTTTTAATAATACGACCTAGATTGGATAGTTCTTTAGACCACACTAGTCACTAAAGAGTACTGTCGCTTCCAATAAATCAAGCCCACCGTTATATGTTCCTTCGCTATTATTATAGGATGCGATCGCTTTGGAATTGTCGTGCACGAGCTAACTCATGCATTAGGCTTTCATCACGAACACATGCGCTTCGACCGGGATTCCTATATTCGAGTACACCTTGAAAATGTTAAACCGAAATTTCGAGATCAGTTTAGGACAAAAAAGCCCGGCGAGCACAGGTGAGGCAAAATTATTTTTTTATAGTGCATGAACACACAGGGACAGTCTACAAATTCTTCTTCTTACATAAGCGTATTTACATTCGTTGATAATCTTATTGTCCATCTTTCAGTATTTCATATTCCAACTAGCTGTCCCTTAAATGTTTAAGCTCAGCGTGAGTCCTGCTTCATACGAGACGCTCCGAAGTATAGACAGACGTGTGTTACAATGTTGATGAGTAGCAGTGCGGAGTCTAAAACAAGTATTGCATGACGCTTTTTCGTAGAATTTTGAAGTGGTGGCAATGACAAAAATCCATCATACGCGATCGCATAAACACAGCGCCTTGGTTTATGAGACAAATTCTATAAAACACGTCCGAAAATGCAGCGTAGAAAAACGTTGAGCTATTGGTGGCCATTATAATTAACAAAAGTAAGAACTGCTACTACAAAAAATTTACGGGTATGGAGAAAATTATTATCTAGCCTATAATTCATCTCTGACAATAAGATGCTCACAGGTGAGCTCGCTATCTGTGTAAGCGTGTGACAAACATATCTCCCGACAACCACACCAGTTTCACGATTGATGCTCCCAACATATCAATATATTTCTAATAAAATAACACTAGTGATCACAATCCTCATCGTAATTACATCTTTATTTAAAACCGATCGTATCTCTTCTTCATCATCGCTTACAGACTACTCACTTCCTTCGATTATGATTCGATTATGCTGTACGGGTCTAAGGCGTTTACCAAGAGTCGCGACAAGTACTCAATGACCCGGTTAGACGGTAGCCTGTTGCCCGAGACCTCTCAGAAACGGGGTCTTAGTAAAAGTGACATTAAACGCATACACAAGCTGTACGGTTGCTAGCTCGTTGCTGTCGGTACACAAGTATCCTGTATCCGCCGTTCGCGCGGGACGGCCTACAACTACATTCCTAGCGGCGCCAAGTATTGGAGTCTGAAAATTGCATTGGATCCCTCTCTACCAACCTATAGACGCAATGGTGTATACGTTAATATGCAACCACATTGAAGACGGTTAATAAAGCGTTTTCTAATCGGCTGCTAATTGAGCTACTTTGGACGTACGTCTAAATGCTGTATCACCTTGTACAAGTGGATAGCTGACTACAAGACTAACAACTGCCGTATTGATCTATTGGTTCCCTTTTTGAGTTCCGCTCATGTCACGTATTCATATTATGCTTAGTGTTTTGGAAGTATTGCGAGGGCGGTTCCGAGTTCGCGTAAAGGATATCCCTCGGAAGATTTAGAGCCGTCGTCTATTACAGATACAATACACAACTAGCTATGGGTTAGTAATAGCGTTCTCACGGCCCGTTTGAACTGTATTTCCATTTAGATTCCAGAGAGAGCCTAAACGTACACGGAATTTTGTCACCCGTGACTGACAACCTGACTAGCACATCAATTTTCAAAGTCTAATTTCAACTTTGTAAGGTAATACGAAAGTCAGGAAAATATATGCTACAATTGTACTATCCAGCTACCTTTGTGGACCCCATGAAATTCTATAATATAAAGAATATATTTAAACAACTTTTTCGTAAATGTACGCGTTCTATGTTACATGGCGTCTGCCACTTTCCTAGAAGAACGATGGCTCGAAATTTTTTCCCATGCACCACTTTAATTAGTAAGACAATTAACGCTGTCGACGGAACAATATTGACAAAACTAATTTTACTGAATGGTAATTCATGCTGAACACAGTTTAATTCGACGCCTTCAATTACTTTATTTTTATTCTTAGATAAATAGTGTCTTCTACGAACGCGGTCAAAATAATGAGAAATTAAATGGTGGAAAAAACTTGCAATGCAATTAATATTGAACAATTGTATAGGAATATACTCCCGGTTTAGCTATATCAAATTCAGCAAACCATATTCGCCTATATGATAAATAATTTATATACATGATATGACCTTATAATTATATAAATGGATACCACTATGTTGCAAATAACCGTGTAGTTTACCCAAATAATGAACTGTTTACAAATATGCACCCACACAATGCCGAGGATAGCGTACGCAATGAATCTGTCCATCTACTACAATCAGTAGATGAACGCTCAAGCTTTCCAATTCGAACTAATACTTTGATCCATCGACCTAGTTATAGCATGCCCGAATATTTGGTATCAAATATTATATGAGAGCATCATAGTCTACCTAGCCAAATTTTATAATAAACACTCGATTGTTTTCACCGGGACAAGAAATTCGATGTCTAGTAGAAAATTGTTGGCAAAGCGT
The DNA here is from genome assembly GCA_002081605.1 of Tropilaelaps mercedesae. Lineage (NCBI taxonomy): Eukaryota > Metazoa > Arthropoda > Arachnida > Mesostigmata > Laelapidae > Tropilaelaps > Tropilaelaps mercedesae. The sequence continues at coordinate 16,811 of MNPL01001649.1, forward strand.
TAACGTTTTGCCCTTGCAAGTCTACCCTTATATATATATATATATATATATATATATATA
>MNPL01001650.1:0-17631 GCA_002081605.1 Tropilaelaps mercedesae
ATATATATACATACATACATATATATACATACATACATATATATACATACATATATATATATATATATCGCGCACCACGATTGTTTGCGAGCTTCAGTATCCCTTGGCAGTGGTGGAGATAGTTGGCAAAACTTTTCTCAAGGACTCCCTTGGTTCTGACGATGGCAAAACCAAAGGTTTTCAAAGACATTTAAACCTACTTACGATGTGTATCTTTTGCTACACCTTCGCAGCCAGTTTTTCCGTTTCAAATTTAACACTTGTGTTTTTAAGGAGAGTACTGCATTCATTGATAGTTGTAAAAAACGAATAGTATTTGCGTTCCAAGTCACTAGATATGAAAGTTACGAAGATACCGAGATACGAAGAAAAAAGTTATCACATTTTTCATTTCTATCCAGCTCTACTTTTTTCTATTCGGAACGTAAAGTGCAGTTTCTGCAAAAGCCTCTTTCCAACTTCTAGATCACTATGTGCTGATTAATGAGGCTACCTTTTGAAAGAGGTTGTGCAATTGTATCTGTATTATTCTCTAGGTCTATGTTTAAATTGAAAGTCTGCTGTAAATTGAAACTGACACTTGGCGAACACCTATTGGCGAGCAAACGTATTGCGACGCTGGTACGACACACTTTGCTTTCTTCTCATAACGGCAAGTAGAACGTTAATGCTATACCGTAGCTGTATCTTTACAGCTCTATGTATCCGCTCTCGCTGCAAATATGTCGGTTAGCTTGACGTTTTTGCTTTTAGATAATTTTGGCTTTATTTTTAATCTGCCATCTAAGTCTGCCATCAATAGCATGGCTATCCAGTATATTTTTAATGCTGACCATCAGCCAACATTTAACGTCCACGGTAGCAGTTTTTGCATTACTTCGTAAGACGGACCCCATATAAATGGTAAATGTACACCGGCGGGGATCGAACCCGTGCACCTACGTGTCTCCTCCGGTCGCAAGGCGTATACGAATGCACAATGTGCACCGTCGGTATCGAACCCGTGCACCTACGTGTCTCCTCCAGTCGCAAGGCGCATACGAATACACCAAGCCACCGAGCTCGACTGGCTATCCGGTATAACAGGAATCAAACATCTCTACCATAATATATATTTTTATACTGTGAATCGATCACTTTTTTGTGATGTGGTTTCTGAATAGAGGTATACAAAAATCATACAAGCACGCGTTCATTCGAAGCAACGGAAGGTGCAATAATGTGTTCAAAACACGATGTTATTGTCGTAAAAATGTTTTAATTATCGATGCTTTCTATTGTTATTATAATAATGATTTAAAATAACCCTTTCAGGCTTCGTATTGAACTTTAGCTTTTGAAAAACTGCTTATGTGCTTTGTGCACGTAAATACAGGCTGTTGTTTAGATCGCGCACGTTATTAGCCCAAACTATTCAGAATGTCTTTGCCAAATTGGCTGCTTCGAATTTTTAAACCATTCTGGTATCGGAAACACCGTAAAGTCTCACATCTTAAATTGAACCTAGATTCAAATGTTTTCTCGATTGTGTCACACGTATGCATGAACTGTTTAGACGGACTACAAATAAGCCATTTTGTAAATCGAAATAAAAGTTAGTTTCCTCAGCAACAAGGTAGACAAAGATTGTGATGCAAGTACAACTTAGACCCCGAATAACGCCACGTTGGTGGTTGGCACATCTTGTGCGTGAGCTATATAAGAGCCACTCAATATAAAAAAAAAAAATTTTTTTGCCACGTTTGGGCACAGAGTTATGCCTTATGCTCTTGGCACAAGTTTAATAAAGTCTCATTACAACTTCAAAGTAATATGCTGCCTTTAAGGCTGTCATAAAAAATATAATTTAAGATCATCTGTCGGCAATTGGCCACTCGAAAGGATGTTGTTAAATTTAAATATAAATACATAGACCACGAGTGAGCTCACACAAGACCTCTGAGGTATTTCTGATGGGAAGTTCGCAAACTTGAATTAATCTATAAGCTATTTAGGGTTCTTATTTTCAGTTCTTATGTAAATTGACTTATAACAATCAAACCGGGAGATCTTCAATCAACGTATGATTTTCTTATCTGTGTTCCTAACTAAAATATTGTTCTAGTATTCTTAGTAAGATCCGAATACACAGAATTTGAGTTTACGAAAATATTTATTCTATAAAATAAGGCTGTAATAAGAGTTGTTATAATCACAGAATAGCCACCAAGGCTTCTGCATAAACATTGAATTCTTAATACTTCTCATTTTAAGCGAACGGTATTAAAAGGAATAATCCAAAAGCCGGTGGCCAAAACCGATGAGGCTTTACTTGTAAAGCCGACGCTCACAGAATTTTAATCCCACTGAAAGCATGTGTAGCCACATGCTAATTTATATAGACATGCATGATGATGCACTCCTAATCTAAAAGTGATTTCAACGGGAATACTAAAGCAAGTGCAAACTGGCATATGTGCATATGTGCCAATATGTTGAGATATGATGACGTGCTGAATTTTGGGTATGGTTGGTTAGAAGGTTACCATCGATTCCAGGCATGTAAATTGATAGATTGTACTCCGCAAAATTTGTCTTTACAGGGTACTCAGTTTGCCTCTGAGGGTACTCAACAGGAGCTCGGTATCACGTATGTCAAAAAATTCGCCTTACATCCGCCAATGTACATGCACACTTAAGTCCGCACATTTTTTTACACCGAAGTAGCAAATGGTACCACGTGTCCTTGTAGAATCGCAAATGTGGAAGCTTAAAGAAGAGCTTAGGCAATATCGCAACAAGCAGACATTTAAAAACAACAATTTGGTCTTCTATCTTGTTCGTTCACATGTTTGTTCATGTTCTGAGTCATCACCTTCATGGCAACCTTTTTGACAAACTTATGCGTAAATTGGCTCATTTTCCAGATCGACTTTAAACCATCGCGAATAACATGATTGGTATCGAGCGGCGGCTTTCCATCATTTCACCGGTAAAGACTATGTAGTACGCTTTTAGCGCGTTTCCACAGCAACTACCAGTTGTTTCATTTTATTAGCATGATCACAATAATATATGTGAGGTACACATTGTCTTTTTCTCTGGCTTTTAAAAGTTTTTCGAAAAACAATAGTTGTAGTAGCATTACGCGAGACACCTTAGCTTTTTTCTTCAAGCAAAGACGATTTCGGGTAACTGGTGTATATCATCTGACTTACTGATGTGAATAAAATATTGAATTATTTTCAAAGGAATATGCTGAAAAAAGCGATGTGATTAGTGTACAAATAACGTTCCCTGGCCTGCGATAGCCAGCTCGGTGGGCAATGTTGTAAACATTTGTGACAACGTACTTCTCTTTGGCAGTTCTATAATATTGTAGAAGTTTATTATCTTAGTTTCTATACCTGTTGTTCTGTGTCTGAGTGAAATCAATCATTTCGGGTTCCATTAATAGTTATAACCGTCATGGTAGATAATTTAATGGAGCTCTTTTAATGTGGAAATGACCGCCCATAACCTTAAGTTTGTTTAGGTGTAGTAGTGCCCCTATGCCAGAGAGCAGCAGTTGTAGCACTGGGCTAAGACTAAGAAATACTGTTACTGTTTCTGTTGTAATATTAGCACCATAGACATGATGTTTCCATTATGCTCATTCCTCTTAAGCGCTACGTGTTCGTATAACGGATTAGTGTACGCAGCCATAGTTTGCACACACATATACAAACCCAGATCTTCACAGCTAGCACTTGGTTGACACATCGATGTCAGCGTGCTTGTTGGCAACGGAGGGGAAAGGGTCGGGAGGCATCGATGGTTAAGTGTGATAAGACGGGTGGGGTTGATGAGAATCACAGTTTACGGGGTTTACTCGGGGTGCCGGACGATGTCCATCCTATTAGCATGATAATGATAACGATGATAATCTAGCTCATCACCTAGCCCTAGGAGCAATAATAGGGCTTTGGTGGTGGTGCCATTATCCACCTATCTTTCTCTCTCGCTGGCAGATACACAGACACGCACACACATTTGTTCCTTCCTCGTGTGTTTTATAGCTATTTTCTTCTCAAATCCTCTTCGTCAGGGTCCCAAGAATTATATGACGAGAGCCGAAGGTGTTGAAAAAAGCTTTGCTTTTAGATGGATCCAAAACATCGTTCCGCCGGGAAAGGAGAGACGAAGCATTGGTCGTTGGGCGTCGCGCTCTAGGAATTGGGGCTTTAGTATTGCGAACCGACGGCATTGTCTGCACAGCCATTGATTCGTTCGCGTTCCGACTTGGCTTGGTGTAACCTGTTTCTTCAAAGGTGTGCCGGCGGAAATCTTGAGCTGTGGTGGGATCGAAGGGTAGGCAGTTGTTGCGGGCGGTCTTGTATCATGACGATGCCACTGCCTAGATGGCTGCAAACGGTGTGTACAGCTGCAATCTAGGCGGAACATTATTGCATGAAGGAATAACGAAAAGCCATGCACTATACTTGTGTAAAGTAATGGCCTGGCAAAATTGCTGGACGCAAGGGTGAATAGGGGAAGTAGTAAAAAATGGACTATGATTGAAAAGTGTTTTTGGGTACTGAAAGGCGAGGGTCACCGGCCATCCATAAGGTGAAATGTTCCCCCCGCTCGATGAAAGTAGCGAGAAGATGACGTGATATGCAAAAGCATCATTCTGGCGAGTTGAGGGTGGTAACAGACGTACAATAGTAAAGGTATGCACAGGCGTACACTTCTCATGCTATTGAGGCTACTTGCGGGGTGTCAAAGTGCTGAAACATTGCACAATGAGAAATGCATAAGGCGTGGGTGAGTATGTGCCATACGATTTCATTGTTTGTCAATTTGTGGGAACCTGTTTGTTTGTGGTTAGTATTAAGAATGTTTAGGGTGTGCTAATAAATGCAGTTGTAACTTTCGACAAAGTGCCCGTAGCTTAGTTAGTTTCTCAGTAATTAAGTTTGGAAATGGACAGTCAGCCGAACTTAAATAAATTCTCACTGGCATGACAGTAAGCAAAATATGGTTGTTGCGCACTCACATGTCATAGCTTCTGGCTGACATTAAGGAAAAAGGAGGTCTACATCTGTCACGCTGTGTTTCCCGCTTTGGTAGCATGAACATTTGTAGTAGTAGTAGTAGTAGTAGTAGTAGTAGGAGTAGTAGTAGTAGTAGCAGTAGCAGTAGTAGTAGTAGCGTTAGTAGTTGCAGTAGTAGTAGAATATTTCTGGCAGTATGTACTTGCGCCACATTATGCCTGGGGTTCAGGCATAATGTGGCGCCTGCCATTGACTAGTATGTACTTGTACGACATAATTTAGAGATATTCTGTATGGTATTTAGCGTCCTACTATGTAAGTTGCTATCCACCTGTAAGAAACACTAATTTATAAATATTTAGAGGTTTTATAATGCGGCGATTCGTAAGGTTTATCTACGTGCATTCGACGCCGCTGCAAGCAATTTGTTCTAAGCTAGGGTGTGCCAATAGGATCTTATAACATGTATCTGATAATGTTCACATACACATCAGAAGAGTCTCGTTCTTAATTATTTTCCAGGTTATCACGAAAACAAAACTCTATATCAGGTTGTAATCGTATAGGAAATTATATTTTAAGATATTCGACTTCATAGATATAACTCGACCAATATGGCTATACCGAGGTAGCTCAGCACAACGGAACATACTAGCGCCCCTTGTGGTAGGCATGGCGCATTGAAAGATTTTGAAGGGGTCGAGAAGACAGCGCGAAACTATCAGCTTGGAACCCCAGAGTTTTTCTTTAATTTGAGGGAGAAGAACAGTTGTGGGGTTTCTTGTCGAAAACAATTCGCAACATTAGTCTTTCAAGGTTTCAAGGGACCGTCGAGATAATCTAAGTAATCGTGCATCATATCCAACAAGAGTACGTGAAAAATGAAATTATAAAAAGTGCTAGAAAGGTCGTTACTGAGGGAAAAGGGGAAACCTCTACGCAAAGACCTCTTTACGATAAGGAAAATATGAATTCTTTTCATTTTCCATAATTGGCTGTAAAACAAGTGAAAAATTCGGTATCAGGAATAGCTATTTTTATGTTTACTGATGTTTGTTCCGTTTGAATAATGTATGCGTCTAGACAATTAACCGTACGCTACACCATTTTATTCCATAGTGCACACTTCACACTGTGTTAATACACGCTGAACACAAACGTTAGTTAATGTGACGAATAGAGTGTACTACAAAAAAAAAATAAAAATATATATTCCAACTCTTTAACTAGGTCGAAATTTACAAGTGTCGTGGGCTGAGAGCTCAGTACATAAGAGGATTGTAAGCAAACTGTATGCCGATAGAATACGGCAATTAGGACTCTTCGTATATATTATGCAGTTAAACAGGATTAGAGTTTCCTTTTGCCAATTGTAGGCCAACCTCAGTTTGGCTGCAACAATGGTGGAAGGTCGGTAAGCAGGTTGTCTATTCTAACGGCTCGAATTTTAGCCTGAGATTGTAAGCTAGATGTAGTATAAAAATCGAAATTCTTGAGGCATCTATGTTAGCGCATTTAATTGAATAGCTTGGCTGACGTAGCGTTCTTTTCAAAACATAACAACAGGTATTCATACATTCGCTCTTACCATCGGCAGATAATTTTAGAATAGCGTATAAATATATTCAATCTGTCTGGTACCGATAATATGACAATTTTTAGAACCGTGAAAGTTCTTAATATACTGTTCTTTAATTACAAACCTATAAATACGTCTCTTATATACTCTCATTTATAAACTATGGAGCCAATATTTGTCAAAAATGCATCTTGAATAATTGAAACATGAGCCATATAGTGTTTACAATAGTGAGTTTTCATTTCTTTTTATTGAATACTGGTCAACCCTGATGGTCAACCCTGAAAATATTTAACGTGCTTTCTTAATTATTTGTTTACGAGCGCTGTTATGAAGCCTATTTGGTTGATAATACACGCGTGCAGCGTCACTCTGTCTTTTTGTTTACATAGTGAATGCCGATTTCATGCCGATGTCATTTTGAAGTCAGACTCTATTTGTACATACGTAACACGTACCCGATTACGTCACCTTGTTTGATCCCAGACCCCTCGGGTAGATCGTCTCTGTCCTGACAGCATTCCTTCTCTCGACAAACCTTGTCGTTCATAGTTACACATGTAAGCACTTGTCTATCTCACTGTAGGGCTGGCTAACTCGAGGAAAATCGATTAGATCCCCACTTTCAAGTGGGGGTTGGATTTTTTCCATATATCGATATTTTTCGTGTTGCGAATAGGCAACGCTTGCGTCAAGTAGAGCGGTAGAACGTGGCGGGCAATAAAGCGAATAGGGAGGGTGGCGAGAAGAACATGCTATGCTACGGTTGGATGCTGCCATGTGGGGCGGTTTGACGCTGGGGCGCGGGCGAGCTGGGTCCATTGGGCATTGGTAATAGCAAGAGCTTCCAGGCCTTCGGACTCGCGTCAAGCGAACAAATATGAACGTCCCGATGAATAATCGACTCCATTGGTCCGAACGGCTGCCTATTACGCCAGCTTCTTCTACCTCGTCCGATTGTTGGGTTCAACGACCAACTCATTTCTGAGTGAGTACGCAGAATTGCTTCCCGCGGCAATTGTAGATCTAAATTAGTGCATCTATGTTTCATCTATATATGTGTCTGTCTGCAGATGTCTGCTGTGACTATGCAGATGAGAAAATCCACAGACTAGTGGTCTACAACCATAGAGTGTTTGTAAATTTACAGCTCAGAAGCTTTTTCTCGATGTTCTTATCTACTTCTGCCTCCTTCTTTTGATTGTGAACCAGTATGCGAATAAATGCATACGTTATGACATTGTTATGTAAGACAATGACATGAGAATATGTCTTTAAAATAAAAAGATGGTGCGTGAGTTTATACGATATTTCGATGACACGATTTATAAGCCAGCCATTATTTTCGCAGTCTATGCATTACCTTTACGATTACATACAGGCCATATTATTACAGACCAATGTATCGATGAATATTGAAATATAATACGTTCCTCATTGAGTAAATCATACAAGGTGAACACACGTCATTCATTAAAAAAAATGGCAGTAGATTTCGCGATAATAATGGATGAAGCTCATAATGATCGCAGCCTTCAAAAAAGATTGATTCTTTTGTCGAGGCGTCCATTCGCCGCTAAGAAACGTCTGCCTCACTGTGAACCTGTTCGTCAGCTTTTCCTTCTCTTACAATACTCATGTTAAGCACAGAATAGACCTCTGTAGAGTTGATTTGGACAGCACATGGTCTGCGATTAACTGAAGATTCACGACATTTATTAGAAACTTTTGTCGTTTTGAAATGCAGACACTTAATAATCTTTATTTTAAAGAAAGATATGCTTGCGCAGCTCTAGCTAATATATGAATGCGCTGAGAGCAAACTACAGTATTGTAATTGATTTAACGTCATCAATATCTTGCTAAAACACATAATTACGGAACTATTAACACTTATCGTTCGAATACAGCCTTGGTGAGATACAAAATTTTGCAGGAGCTTCTTAGTGTTCGAAGTGCATCAGATCTCGTGCCGCAACATGACAATAAAGTACCCTTTCGTCGTCCATGGCTAAAAACTAGTAAATACACGACTACCACACAGCAACGACGCACGTGGTTGGGCAGAATGGAGCGTATTGCACCGCCACATAGCGTGTAGAAGATGATACGACTCTAGACCGATAGACCAAGAACACTGGAGGGCATACCCTTTCTTGCTTTTCGCCGCCTCCGTCACGTTACACAGAACACGTGCTCCCGCCTCCCTATTACCGCTAGTCGGTGCTCGTTTGCCTCTTCGTTCGTTGGAAATTGTATTGTAGTTGAAGAAACACGAACGAAGCAAGGGATTGAGCCGACCAGGGCTGCTGGAAAACTGCTGAACACGATTCGACGAATTGTGTTACGAATATCGAAAGGAACGTAACGGCTACGGGGCAATTGGAGCAAGCAGGATTTGATGCAGCGTGGGACCCGGCAAAGGCGTAGGCGATTTGAGCGATTGGACATTATCCTGTCGTTCGAATTCGACACTCTTCCGAACGTGAATGCAAGCGAACAAAGCGGCCAGACGAGAGCGAAACGAAAAGCAGGGGAAGAGCATGCACAGCGCCGGAGGTACCCAACGAGTCTTCTTGTCTCGCGTAATCAGCTCTCTATACAGCTCTACTACCCGGTAGCCTGTGCCGAAAGTCTGGGATAAAAGGACAAAATCTCTAGACTTCTTAAACGCCCAGCTGCTGTCCTTCTTGCATCGTCTTTGCTCCATGGTTAGTTCATCTCCGCTGTTGCCCGTCTAAATACCCAACGAAAATGTATGTTTAGTAAGATTCCGTAAAAATATCGAACTATCAGAGACAAGAACCCACAATCCTGAATGTCCTAAACGTAGTTGCCAACGGTGTGATCCTCCACCTGGTCCTAGAAAAATAAAAATAATTTGAAATTTGCAACTGTCAATGCAAGTAGCTTATGCGAATAGCGTGTAACAAAAAGGCCCTGCTTGAATGCTCTTACCCAATTTGGTAACTCAGTGTTTGATGCTTTTACAAAGCATTGTCGGAGTACACGCAGCCGTGTCATCAAACATCGTTCGTCTTTCCATTGCATTTCCCCTAACCCCGCAAAATCAGCTTGTGGGTCGTTCAGTTTTTAAATCCTCTGTAATCCCTTTTTATTCTCATAGCCTGCCGCCACTTCCAACCCGTGTTTCCTGTTTTTGGCGCCTTCTTCTGCTCCTCTTCCGGACTGATAGTGTCCTTTAATCCGAACGGCAAAGCGGCAGAAACAGCGGTAATAGGGGACGGCAGCGGCCGCGGCGATTGCACAAAAAGAGCGAGGCGTTTCTTGGGTTTACCCCCTTTTCAGCCGACCGTTTCCTCTGCCTTAATTCTCCGTGCCGCAACCTCTCAGAGCTTCGTTCCATGTTCTTTTTACACTGCTTGTCTCTTGCTTAACAAATTAACTAGCATCACAAGCCATGCTTGCACCTCTGCTTGCGTCCAGGGCCTTAGCAGAACGTCTTAGCGACAGAGTGAACAAGACATAAACACGACATCGAGAAAGAGCGAGAGTGGGAGAACGGGTAAGAACAACGTGCCCCGCAGGCTATATTGAACTTCTGGGCCCGTACAGCTTCGCGTCAAAAGGAGGCGTTGACTCTAAGATGAGTAGATGGCTGTCGGACACCGCGAAGGGCAGGGGCCAGTCGGGAAGTGCCCGGCTGGAGGAGGTTTGCGAACTTTGCTGTGAATCAAGCTCAACGACGGTATCGCTACGCTGGGTCTACGATGTTTTCCGCAGACGACGCAGCCTCATGTGAGATGAACCGACCTTTTCATGTAAGCAGTTACGGGTGAGGTGGCAGAAGGGATGAGCGATTCTCTGATAGGCATGTTCTCGCCTACTCCTTTAGGACGCTTCAATATTTCAAGCCCCTGGGTGCTACAGCAACAGACAGGCCCTGGATCCTTCTCACTTGTCCCATCGATGCCTCGGGTGCATATCGGGAGTTCCCACTATTTGAAGTTCGCAACCATCGCACTTTTTACCCTCTTTTCTGAGATCTCCATTGAAAGCTTTTTCCGACGCATATGCGATCCAAAAGGACAACTGTTGCGTGATATTTTTCGAATTAAAGTCTATGATAATCACTCGGGTATGTGTGATTTCATAGTGTTCAGGTGGCCGTTATTGCTGTTGTATACTCACTCCATCACTTATGAAAAGGGACACAAAGTGTCCTCGGAACCGTCGTAGAAAAAAAATGCATTTAGAGGCAACTGGAGTTTCGTATATTCGATTTCGTTATGTAACAGTTTCCGTTGTACTACAGTAATCATACGTACGGTTTGCCTAACGTTAATTTTATTCCGAAGCTCACTTAATTTTACTGCGACGGAGCAGTCAGTCCACATTACTTCAATACACATTCAGGATACTGCTTGCCGAAACCGTTTCTGTATAACCTAATAAATATTCCTTAATTAACCTTGTTTATTCCCTACTTTTTTCCAGCTGCCTACATACTTAACATGATGTTCAACTATACACGCAATTCTTAGTCAGAAAAAGGAGTCGCAAACGATTCCGCTGACTTACTTCCAATTGTGTCTTCTAAGCAGGAAAGCTACCGCTAGATAGCACTGCTTCGTAGATAGATATGCCGAAAGTAAGATGTTTGCAAACATTTGATCCATTAAAGCAAGCGATCAGGAACAGGAACCCCTACTGCACATAGCCCAGCGTGGTCCAGCGACCCATCGTGGTTATTTAAACGATGCATTCAAAACCTTTGAAACACAATCCGGCGACATGCTAGCTATCGCTCGTCGTCTCCATACCAACTCGTGCTTGATAGAACACATATCAGCTGACCTGCCTTCATTCAATGAATAAGCCCTCATGGTTAAAGTTCTCCATCTGAAGTTTTCCGGGAAAAAACTTGAATGGTCCTCGAAGGGCTACGCGATAGTAAATCATTCACAGTATGCAGATACTGACAACAGGAAACATAGATACGTTGTTCGAGGTGCATACATAGCATACAAATCCATCGGATTCTGTGATGCACTAAAATACCTACAAAAAAGTTCACATTAAATAACTTAATTTTATATTAAACTTTGGCTGTATTTATTCATTTATTTTTTACCTCTATTCATAGAATCATCCTTGTTCATCTTTTTCTTTGTCAGTGTTCCTTATATATTTATATTTATCAGTATAATTGTTTATGTACGACGGTTGTGTACGACCTTATATATACAGCGCATGTTGTGATCTGGGTTCATCATTTCGCTTATTCGTCTTCTTCAACCTGATTCTTAACTGGCACCTTATTTGTGCCTACATTTCCTTTTTATTTGTCAAGAAACTACTGTCAACTCGTTTTATATTTCCCATTTCGTTATTTAGCTTCATTATATTCGTTATTGTGACATAGAGACATTTCCATATGTTAACTATATTTTTGTGATTTTTTCTTTGTAGACGTATTATTACTAATATTGGGAGAAGGACTCGTATTTATAGCTCAGCGTTTATGGTGTATTTTTAATGTTCACGTTGATTTTACCGTATCGACGATAAATCGTGTTAATTAGTGATGGTGTAATTGGTTGTATCTCGGCTGTTGTTATCCCTATGTCGTTGCCATTGTTGGTACACAGTATTCATTTCAGTTAAATGTACACGACAAGCCAAGCCCCCCTCCGTCGAAACCAACCGGAACATATACCAACTGCGGAGGAAGCTCCAAGAATGAAGACACACCGCGAAGAGTTGAGGTTGGGTGAGGAAGGGTAACGGAGAAATCGCTTACAACTTTTTCCGTTTTTCTTATCTCTTGACAGTTTTTGAGCGGACCGCCGGGTATCGTGTCGGCGTATATCTATGCACTATGTAGATTTCTCGGAAACGATAAAGCCCTAAACGTTACACCATTACAAATTACGCCCTTTTACTGTTTCGTATTGTTAACTATTATGTCTACTATTTCCGACTGATGACGATAGTGGTCGTCCTGCCTGTCTCGATATTGACCCACAGTTTGATGTGACAACTTGTCTGATTTGCTTCATTGCTTGTCTAGTTTTACGAGTTGTTTCGTTGGGCTAAATTCATTAAATGGCTTGGCTGTTGTGCCTTAGTCAAAGCGGCCGTACGTCGTCATTATAACGGCGAAGAGTGCGAGCACCTGTACCGTCACACCTACAGACATAAAAAACAAACACAATTATCTTTGTACCATCAAACTAGATACGCTTAGTGTCGTAGCCTATATATAAGCTGCTTAGCCAAATCTGAGACACATTTACCCGTTCAATAATTAGCATTTTTTTGTTTGGATCTTCCGCTTGGACTGCTAGAACGGAAACAATACAATTGCATAACTTTCCTTCGCATTCTAAGCCGGGACAAATGCTACTAATCAAGACCACTTCGAAAGCCAATGAGGTAGACGAATATATAACTTTGACTCGGTAGTTGATGAGTATGCACCCAAAAAAGTGTAAGTTACTTCAAACTATATCCATGATTCATTATTAGCGTACTTTGCTATGAAAAGGATAGGGAGAAGAGCTGACACCTGTAACGAGCAAGTGTTAGCCTGGCTAGTAGATTGGGATTATCGGCCTCAGATCATTAACCATTACTCATATCACACGGAAAGCATTTCTAATACCCATGTAGATTTTCCAACGTCAAGTGTGAGCTTTTGTAAGAAGAACCAAGCCATTCTGATATTGTCTGTGGCTGCGAGAAGTTGTTCAGAGACTTCAGAGACTTCTTACTCAAAGTTTCTATCGTCAAAGACGAGAAACAATGCAATGCCGCAAAGCTCTGCACTCTCGGGGCTTGTTGTGCTCCGCATAGAGAACAGCGTGTCCAGAGAAACACTCACCTCAATCGAAAATAGGGACTTCCAAAAAGTCCGTGACAGTTCCGTCCGAGGTCTAGGTCTTACACATCTTGAAACCCATCCGAAAGACGGTTGTATTTTTTGTTAGATAACCGGCTGTTGGGCTATAGTTTCCCATATAAGTAATGTAAAGTGCACAATAGCATCTAAATAGTAAGTGCACAATAGCACGATATCAAGAAGCATGGCTAGCAAAATCATAAGGTCTACAGCGATGCCATGAGATATCAGTGTAGCAAACGTTTTTGCCAGTTCTTGGAAAATTTCACGATGACGACAGAGTGATGGATTTTGTCTAGCACGAATTCCGTCAGTATGCGACCAAAAAGAAATATGGAAAAATAAGATTGGCCACTATGCGTAAAAAGTACTGAGGAAATGGTACGTGATAAGCTATAGTTAGTTCAGGAATTGGTAGTTATAGGAGTCGAGTGAGCTAAGAACATTTTGTTTACTGCGCGACCAATTAACTTCTATCACAACTACTATTAGCTATCTTAGTTGTATTAGCTACCTTGCTATGTTTGTATTAATGCTTACCATGATATTCCCTTGAGGATGGTATGCTACTAACATTATGAACATGACGAATTCTTCCACTTTCTGCAATAGAATAAGTTAACATTTTTATTAAAAAAAACTGCCAATGCACTCACGCGCATTTTTTATAAGTCACCGACTTACAAAACCTTGTGAGGACTGGGTGTGTGTATGCGCAAATATGCGTGTGTCACGTTAACATGAATTGTCACAGAACCAACCCTTTACAAGCTCTAAACAAACGCTTTCCGTATCTACTATCGAAAACCCATTGACGATTAAAAGTAGCTCTGTAACACGCGGTTCGAATGAATGAGACGCAAAAAAAGCTTTGTAAAACCATTCTATGTGGTACTAATATATACGATCACTCAGCATTTGTTAAAAATAGTTCTAACATTCACATTGGCTAGTTACAACTAATGTGACCCAATGCTGATGATTACCAAGTGAAAATTGTTGTAGTAACTTAGACGAGAAAGTAAGCTAAGGTCTTAGCAGCTCGTTCACTTTTAGGGCTATCGAAATTATCATCGTGACTAACAGAACACCCTTCGGTTTCTAGCCAAAAGTCAATTCCATTGTAATGCTTTAATTATTAATTATTTTAAACAGCTACAAAGAGTGTACGTATTAAAATAACCGAATATTTACAGACGTTTACATTGGACTTAAGTTAGCCATTTTCCCCTACAGCAAAGCGTACATCAAAGACAAATAGGCTATCCAATAATCTCTTGATTATTTTTGCCTACACCAGTCATAATCTCGGGTAAAGCACAACCAGGAAACAGACAATCAGGCATTTAGCTCAACAGACATTTGTGACTGCTACTAGAGATCAAGCCACTACATAGCAATCTAGATATAATATTTCAAGAATGTCATGTGTTGCATTCTACATAGATGTCTACATAATTTCATTACCAAATCATTATACACTACACAGGCACTTGATGACGATACAGCTATACGTTTCAATGAGATCAAATTTTGCCTGTGGTTTTATCGAATATATCTACTATTAGATGAGTACTGAAGTACAACTTTAATACTTATAATATTTAAATTGATTAATAATTCAGTTAGCATTAGTATAATTATCACCAACAAAGCTAATATTGCGATGATTAATTTAGTTACTGGAGTTATATTTGTTAGCCGAAGCTTGAAAATATTTTATACTAGGACAACGATGAAACGTGGAATGTTTATGTGGCTGTCGTCAAAACTACGGTCACCACAAAAAACGCTGCTATTATGCACTGTCATTTGCGCATTTTGCTCTGTTATTCAAATACTAAACTATTCGGTATAGCATCTGTTAGATTAAGTCTTGTTGTATTGTCGTCTAGTCTTTATTGTTGGCTTGTTGGCTCAGCTATGTACCTAAACAAGCAGCATCACTGACAACAGCAACGAACTTAACGACAACCAAACAGAAAGAAAATTTTTGTAAACCAAAGTTGCAGTAGTGGTCGCCATACTCATAATATCCTCCCTAGAGAAGAAACAACAACAGTTCGATAAAGATGTCTACGAACCTTCACGTGCAATACTGTCTCGTTCGATACAAACTTAACAACAGACAGCTGATATTCAATAGCAGCACGGCCGATAACGACGTGGGCCGCATATCGGCGCTCGAGCCTCGGGTCACCGAATGCGACGGCGGTCTCGGCTTTGGATCGTCGACTGTCCGATGATGTCCAGTTGAACGCGCGGAATGGACGGGGTTTAGTCAGTTAACAAGGGACTAGGTTAGCATTGCTACAGCACACCGGTGCAACTGCAACTATTGATATGCGGTTGGTGCAATCTCGACATTTTTGTGCCCCCCGAATCTTGTTTCTATATCTCGTGCACTAACAACGAGCATGAAATGATTTCGATGTATTAGCCAGCCGTTGGCTGTTGGGCCAGTAACTTTTTTACTATGTTTCAAGCTATTATAGCATCACGTGCTTCATATCATACACTAGTTTCCGGGCTTGGATAACCCGTGAGCGAACAACTTGTGCATCTAAGCGTAGATATACGCGGAAAACTGGGTGAAAACTATTGATATGTCGACCCATTTGACTTACTTCATTGTTTGCTGAAGGTGCATACTCGGCTAATTTTACTATTATCATTCATCTGCATTAGATTTGCACGGATGACAAGCAGTTCTGGTCGCCCTTTCATTAATTCCCAAAAATTGTAATTAATCATTATGGCCCAATCTGGCATTTATTTTTATGAATTACATCCTTTCATTGGTGAATAACGTGCGATTGGGTGGAGCTGTGCTTCATAGGATCAGAAACCGTAATTCCGTAACTTCACTATTAAATTAGCGACACTGGCTGCACGTCGATTGCGTTCAACACACCTAGTCAAATACTACGCATTATGGCCGTTACAGGAGGTACATTCGTCGAATTCAGTGCGTTCAGCCAGTAGCTGATAGGCAAACATCCGCGAGCTTAGTGATTTCGCAACCAGACTTACCGTGGACCCCTCGAAACTGATAAAACGCCTCGAAGCCCGTCCCGTCGAATTTGTCGTTTGAGCGAAACGCGACTCGAAAGAAGTCCGAGTCAGATTCGATTTTATTCGGCTTCATGTTGCCGCAATGACGGGGAATTTTGCGGTCAACAGTTTTGAAGTTTGAAAACTCAACGTAATCGGACGCAGTGTCGGAGGTACACGGCGGCACTCCCTCTACGTCGAAGTAGGCAAACTGTCAGAGGAAGAACAATGACATCAAGTGTTAGTTAATATGTGCAGCGGCTGTGTTTTCGATCCATCTCACATCACGTCAAAGGACGCAACAGCTTGAGCCTTGATACAGGTCGTGTCACCAATGACATATTAATCAATCGTTAGTGGCTTTTACCTAGTAATAAACAGTTTTTTTTTTTATGCAGTAAGCGTGGTATTTAGCATCGGCTATTCAGAGCGCCTAATTAAACATAGCTTGATATCAGTTCCCTCGCAGACTTGCAAGGCTGATAACTTAATAAAGTTATGCTCCAGCTTACGACGCGCACGATTAAGCTTGGTTTAGTCTCAGGATGCTTAAGTTTCTGTAACTGCAACCTACCTGAATATGAATTTTTTCCTTGTCCTTGCCGTAGAACAGATAGTGACACTCGGTATCTCTGGGATATACTCCTGGGTAGTTTGGCGTTGTAAACGTTCCGTTTGAAACCTCACTACTATTATAGATGAATGTGCAAACGCCTTGGGGGTCTTGCCGACCCGAGGGAATCCCAAAATCTGAAGGAAATCGAATATTTTTTCAGAAATTTAGAAAATCAGCAAGCTTTAAAAAGCATGAGGCCGAACGGACTCGAACTTTGGCATAGACTAGTGCGAATGGCCATCGGCTTCAATATAAAACCTGTCACTCAAAGCATCTACTAATCTACACTTTTTCTGAGCATGGGGAACGCCATAGAGAAGCTCCCAGAGTGTTCTTCAACTGGAGATGGCATCTTTGCTGGCACCTTCTATGTAGCCCTACCGCTCAGCCTCTAGTCCCACCTATCAGCCGGATGCGATGGTAAGCCATTCGCTTCGTTAGCGAACTCTGCACACACACGCACACACACATATATATATATACATATATATATATATATATA
>MNPL01001652.1:0-20453 GCA_002081605.1 Tropilaelaps mercedesae
TATATATATATATATATATATATATATATATATATATATATGTAAGTCCACCACAATGGTTTACTGTTTGTCATTGTTGGATAGTTACTAGGGCCGCTGTTATTAGAACTACCAACATCAGTTCTAGCTGAACTCGCAGCAATGTCGATACGGAGGCAAAATATTGACTTTCTCTTAAAGTAGGAGGATTCAGCTACGATTGCTTCAAGTAATTGGGTCACATTATCTCATCAACTTTCTGGTATAGACATTTATCAGTACAAGCATTCGTGAGCAGATCCTGCTATGAAATCGCGACATGAGAGCATTACTTTTAATCAATTCAGTCTTATAAGGTGGAAGTTTTTCGAATATGCAACACACCAGTATCAGAATAGAAATATACGGAGTAACAAAGCTATGTGAATGACTCATTGAAAAGGCACCACAGGCTTGCTAACGTAATAGTAAATTAACGTAATAAAATTAAAGTGACGGTAGATGTTCATTGTAACAGCCTACGCCGATGTCAAGCTTTGTCTCACGGCACTGAATAGTCCTTTCCACTAGACCACATATAATCGGTACAACGGGTACCGGTTTCTGCGGGTCAGTTCGTTTAGTTGACCACAGACGACTTTCATTGCCATTGAGCGCGAATGAGTGAGAATCGAAATATACACACTAACTTTAGAAATGGAGATTTTCAAGTATACTGCAATGAGTAGGACAAGCCTGAAGAGAGGCGTCAGAAAGATGGAGTTGGGCATGGAAAGCGAACTGAAAGGAGGAGAGTAGGGCACTAATTGAATAGTAGTGAACATTTTGTCAGTGAGGTGGCCAACAACACATTAGCCAGGTCGCATTGATATGTTGCTGATGGTATACGTCCCTAATTCAACTAACTAACGCTAACAAGCGAGACATACGTATGGTTTTGCGGCCTCTAGGGCAAGTGTGCCCGACGACCTACACGTTTCATATACACGTTTTTGGGATTTTTCGGTAAGTGCCGTTAAGTGGCTTGCAGTCACTCTCGAATCTTGCAACCGCAGGAATTAAGCATATTAAAAAAAAGAGAAAAACAGGCAATTTTATTAAAAAATTAATCACCTAGTACAGCTTACAGCGAGGTACAAGTATTACTTGAGATAAACGCACCGAATATCTGATAATTTATCCGGGAAATAGACATCGTGTTTATCTTTCTTGTAGGACGGAGGTCACTAACATGTAAAGCTGGCGATGGATGTTGCTATCTGCGTCAACGAACCGCAGTATACTCTTGATAATCATATTATGAAACGTAGTTATCTTGACATTCTCTGCGTACAGCAGGAAAGCATGCAACCGCTAAAAATGGCAATGCCACGGTCTACCATTTTTCTCGGTTCTTTATTTGTAACACCTTGACACACTCCTACTTACGAACATAGACCCACATCGGCATCGACCCACATTGGCTTCTGGAAAATTTATTTCTGATAATTTTGAAGTCACTCGGGTTATCATCAAGGCTAAACCTCTCAACGCGGGTCGTTTCTTCTCACGCGGACAATCTTGAACCCTTAGTCGGTTCTATCATAATACAGAGAACTACGAAATCCCTTTAACTGCTTCTTTATAACAATTGGCCTATGAGGATTTCGTAGCCCATGCGGAACCGGAAGTACGGCGAATTTCTGTCCGTGAAGTGGGGCTTGGTGTATTAGGAGATGTTCGGCGAACTGCCACACGAACACGCCGCAGTCCGACGCGTTGTTTTGTTGCGGGGCGTCTTTAACGTAGGTCTTCTTCCACCTGGTAGGGTCTTCATCGGCCACCCTATGAGTAGTGCTTGGCCAGATAGACAAGAAGATCCGTCAGAATGTGATCAACCTGGGTGGACTGCTCGGGCCATGTCGTGGTTGCTAAGGTTAACTGCTGGAGCGCG
This sequence comes from Tropilaelaps mercedesae, assembly GCA_002081605.1. Classification (NCBI taxonomy): domain Eukaryota; kingdom Metazoa; phylum Arthropoda; class Arachnida; order Mesostigmata; family Laelapidae; genus Tropilaelaps; species Tropilaelaps mercedesae. The sequence continues at coordinate 1,913 of MNPL01001652.1, forward strand.
CATGTCACACCACCCGTTTTACTTTTGACAACTATGTAATCGGACGTGCTAAATACAAACATTTTTGGCAGTTACGAGCTGGCCGACAATCGGTCACAGATTAGCTCCATATATCGGTTGATTGCCATGTCGTCTAGCCATAGCGACAGGCGTCTGACATCATCAACGCAACACTGGGACACCCTGGCCGCAGATCCATCTGGGCCTTGGCCGACCGCGCCATCCGCGACCATCTTGCGGCAACAGCTCTTCGATGTCAGCTATCATTTCCGAAGGCGTTGCAAATGGTGGCGTCCATGAAGTGAAACGACTATTAGAGTAAGATACTTCGGAAGAGCCGCTACACAGATGTTGCCTCACGGAAAGATCTAAACGTACTGGTGAAGTTCCATAGCAGTCCCGCAGCTCGGGACGAGCGGCTGTGCCGAGACCTCTACGTCGACAGGTGCTTGAGAACCTGATCCTTTCACCGCGCTGCAGCCGCGATTTCGCAGAGCTCTCGCTGGATTTTTGCGTTGATCACATATAGATCGCCGGCAAGATCACCGGCATTGCGTTTTGTTTCTGTTGCAGACATCTTTATCGGCCGCTGTTTGTCAGCTTTTTCTTGTCGCACTAGAGGTATTTAAATATCCAAACGACGCGACAGAAGACGAACGCGCCGGACTTGTTGGCCTTTGATTATTCCGAACTGAAAACAGCGGACACCCCGAACAGATTTGCCCCACGTGCCTCGAACGTAGTCCATGCACCTATAACAGGATTTGCCGCGACATGAATTGTCGCAATGTGGCAAAAAGGAGCGGCACGATGACGCAGCCGAACTTCGTCCGCCGTGCCTGGTAGAGGCGCCAAATGCGAGTAACACGGAATCAAAGCCACATCACGAGGCTAGTTCATTACAAGTTTGCGTCTGCTATCAGTCACATGTACCAACAATACCTATAAAACAACAAGGTAGAGATGGCGACCCCTCGTTTTTGCGCCATCTGGTATTGAACACTTGGTGTTTGCCATCGATGGTGTGGAAAGTTCCTCTATGGCGTCACGGCACCCATTGAAAAACGCGGTTCTCGACAGAGCCAAGCGACGTTCGACGAAGGTGTGCCATTCGGAAGTAGTCCAGTGCACCGACGAGAACCTCGTCGACGTATTCGGTTCACTGAACAAACCAATCACGATCTTCTACCCGTGGATTAAACGAAACCCCTGGAGATATCGGCTGTGCTATGTTCCGAACAGGTTAAGCGACAATGCCTATATGCGAGACGTGACCACCGTCACCATTATGGCCAAAACACCGTATGCAACGACATATAAAACTGAAACGGCAGTGTTCGAGTAGAACAGTCGAAACGACGCTGCGCATGCGCGTAAAGATTTGCACTGTGGCGGTAGCGCATAGACTACAAATATATTAAGTGGCGATCTCGAACGTCGCGAAGTCTGCGCTGAAACTTTTGCAGGAAGTCGATTACTGTCCTCGGCGTGTGCCTGGATTCCTGCCTAAAGAGAACAGAGTGCTGGCGACGGTCGTCATTTAGCGTGAGCGAACAGGATAACTCATGGTGAGTTATAACGTGTAATGCGTTTCTCCACACAAAGTATAAATATTAAGGTTCATGTCTCATTCCCCAGCGCCCAGGCTAGAGCTAAACGCTGGAATTTTTTGATGTAAGGAGTATCGTTAGACATACGGCGACCAACATAGGCGCGGTTGTGGGGAACCACGCAGCCTGAAGAAGTGCAGACTCGGACGAGGACAACTACCTGTGGATACGGGCACGCGGTAACCCCGCAGTCGCACCTCTATAGGCTTAAATGATATATTCATAACTATGTACGGTCCAAAAATTACTGAGCTGGTAGTTCAATTGAGGTGGCCCCAAACATATATGAACTGCGGCATTGGCGCCTGTAGTGGTTTCAATATATGACATCGTATCGGGTTCAGACAAAGGCAATATCATCTAAAAATTGAATCCATGGAACTATCATGAATATGTCGAAATAAACTAGCTTAATGTACAGCAAGCTTAGCTTCAACTAAGATACGTTTTCCGAAAGGTGCTTAAAATCTTTATATTTATTAATTATAAAAAAATATATATTTTTGTGCATATAAATAGCAGAGCAATTTATCCTGCAAGGGCGCGCTTTTCATGCTATGTTAGCATGCGCTGTTTATCGTTTGCTGCATGATACGGTCCATCGTATTGTTTATGCAATTATTTTTCCTTTTGTTACTTTTCTCAGCCGTTGCGCCCTACGTATTAGCAAACGTTGTCGACCAGTAATAGTGTTTGGAATTCTTAGGGCCAATTCAGAGATGTTTCCTTGTAAAACTGAATAAGCTATTCGCTGAAATGAAGCCTGCGAATCGAAATCCTTACTACTTTATGAAGGGTACGTCTCATTTAGGTTAGATCCTTTTAGGTTAGATATAAAAACAGCAAAAAAGAGAGATAACCGAATCCGTGCCGAAAAGACGTTTGTGCCCCTTGTCGACGAACGCTACTCCTTGCGGAGCGTACAAAAAATAAATCGAAATTTACATAATATACCATAGGCAGGTATAAATCGGCGGCTTTACTGATGTATACAAATAAGTTTTTATTGAATGATTGGTTAACGGACCCAATATTCGCAGTTTTTAATTTACAAACTTTTAATTCATTGCAGAATCTACGGACGCGTTTTCCACCGTCATTAAGTCAACTCCATCTAATACATTTAGCTCCAACAGATGGCCGTAGGCAGAATTTCAGAGGACGGATCCAAGAATTGGACTCTCCAAAGCTTTGGTCAGTTCTCACACATCTGATGCCCTAGCCAGACGCCAATTTTTTGATCTGATGGGATCGTCTCGTATCACCATCAATCAGGCGACGCTGGTACGACCCATGCGCGTCTTCAAATAAAACATGCGTAAAATGTTTAAGTAATCGATAATCTTTTAGCAATGCAGTCACTCGACTGCGGTTGTTCATCATAGTCTCGGAGCTTGATGAATTATTTGTACTAAATTGCTTCCAGACTGCCGAAACGGTTGACTCGGAAGGAATTTTAGCGCCTCTTCCTATGGGACCAAATTGACTCTAGCCGTCTAACAAGACTGAATTCTGAGCTTAGTATTTAATGTGTTTATTTATAATTTAGCCCGTTGATCTTCTGAACCTTTGTCAGATAGGGCAATTAGTGTATTACAATATCACCTACCACAGAGGAAACAAATATTTCCCCAATATTTCGCTCAATAGCATTGACCCTGCAATATGGAAAAAACACAAAAAATGAGTCCCTTTGTTCTGTGAGTTAAATTTGTGCGGATATTGAAAGCCAAATATAAAAGTGGAAAGCGATAAAATTAAATATTAAAAATATGTGACATCAGTGTTAATTTTAAAACTATTTCGTGTTTAGGTATTATCAGAAAAAACCGGTGGCAAAATATGAAGAGACCTAGTTGCACTACGGCACTTACGCGTGGTATTCTTCCTAAATCTGAACCCTTCCTTACAAAGCGACTTTTTTACATCCTCGTGATATATACGCAACGCGCACCTTTAACTTGTGTCTGTTTAAGGCATCTGAAGCTTTAGAAGAGTACGCGTAAGGTGCTCAGGCAATCGGTAGTCTCCTGGCAACGCTTCACATCTTCAGGAGGCAGCTTTGGCTGAACAGCCAAACTTCTGCATTTATCTTCCTTCATCGTGAGCAACTGAATATTGCTCCTCCTCCCCAAGGGTCGTGGGTGTAACAACTTGTATCGCGATCGTCAAATGGGACCTCGCTTTCGCTTCTTAGTCCTGGAAACAATCGGTCACTTGAGCGCAGTAGACATCGGAAAGTCACGTTCAGTCATACCCTATCGAACTGCGCGACTGCTTAGACTCAACTGTTTACACTCATCTTGCTCAAGGCTACCAAGGCGGTGTTACTGACTTAACTCAATCTGATGTCGCCTAGATATGTAATGAGTTTCTGGATGGCGCCTCGGTAGAGCTCACTTCGAACTTCCGTTTTCTCGAAGTGCTCTGAAAATCGAAACGGGTGTTACAAATTTTTTATATTCAACTTTCTCTTTTTCAGCTTTTATAGTTGGCTTTCAGCTTAATATCTATATTATTTAACCCACAGATTGAAGGGACTAATTTTTTATGTTAAATACATATTGCAAGGTCAATGCTATTGAGCGAAATTTAGACATTTCCTCTGTGGTAGGGCAAATTGTAATGAACTAATTGCCCCGTCTGACAAGCGCTTAGGAGCTTAACGGACCAAATTATAAATAAGCACCTTAAATGTTAAGCTCAGAATTAGTTTTTATTACACGGCCAATGTCAATATGATCTTATAGAAGGCGACATTCGAATCTCTTCCGAAATCAATTTTTCGGCAGCCTGAATGTAATTTAGCGCAAATAAATTGGCTCGTACAGTGGCGAGGCTATGATGAGCAACCGCAATCAAAATTATTGATAGTCGGCAAACTACGAGATAAAGGAGGAAGCTTCGGGTAGGAGTAATACTCAGTTGCTCGCGATGGAGGATTAATACAGAAGTTCGCTGGTTCAGCCGAAGCTGCCTCCTGACGATGTAAAGCGTTGCCAGGCGACTATCGATTGTTTGACTACCTTACGCATGATCTTCTCTAGCTTCAGATGTACAAATAGATACACGTTAAAGGTGCGCGTTGCGTACCACTAGGAAACATTATTAAAAAACACCACTAGGAAATATAACTAAGAAAAAAAGTTTCTCTGTAAGATGGAGCTCAGTCTTACGAAGAAAACCGCACGAAAGTGCCGTACGGTAATTAGGTCTCTCCCCATTTTGCCACCGGGTTTTTCTGATTACACCTAAACACGAAATAGTTTTGAAATCACCACTGATGTCACATATTTTTAATATTCAATTTTTTCGTTTTCAATATTTATATCTGGCTTTCAATTAAATATTCGCACATGTTTAGCACAAAAAACAAAGGAGATAATCTTTTGGCGTCATACTATCACCAAATAGACGAAAACAACAATAGCGGCTCTGGTAAAAGTTAATGTATTAACTTTTATTTAATTAGTTAAAGTAAGCTTTTATCGTTTAAGAATGTTAATCTTTGTTTTACTAGGAACCAAAATTCTACTTGTAATGTATAAATTAAAATTCTTGGAAAGTAATCGAAAATGTGTTTTTAAATGTGTGTATCATATTTACCTGTAACTTTTGATCATTGCGGGATAAAAGAACAATTGAGCAGAACTTCGGTAACAATTCTCGGAAATTCCGATAACATGCATGCGATTGGGTGCTCAAATAATTGTAGAACCCTTTAGTATTGCACATTGATCGATAATTAGACCAAATTTTGAACTATTACTAATGATTCACAACCAAGATATAGACCGGTGGACTAATTTAATTGGCAAATATTAAACTACGGTTCGAGAAATGAGAATGATAAATGCAAAATTGTCATCCTTGATACGCAGCTTATGAATTTTCCCATCGAAACATATATTTATGTAACGTAAGCCTGCTCTTTCTCAGTTACGCCGTTATCTAATGTCTTCTCGAAGATGGATTCCTAGGTTACCCATCCGTGAGAACACACTTATCGCGCAAAACAAAAAACCTCCTCTGTAATTTTGTGGGAACCCGCATCCCTTGAAATGCTCATTTTGTCAGCCGCTCCGCTGCCTTCCAGTCCAGACGACGCTGGAATGGGCGCCAAAAATTCAAACCGGTCCCACCCTGCCCTCTCCACAACAGTCGACTAGTATTTAGATCCCTGCCGCTAACATAAACAAAACGGAGCGACATTCTATTTGTCTGTGAAGGCTGCGGAGGGAAGTATTTCTGTTTGACGTAGGTTCTGCTATTCCGAGTGTTACCATTCGTGGATCAGGAAGTCGTGGTTGAGAGCGGCGATGGGTATGCTATAGTTTTTTCTATAGTCGATAGGTACAGGAGCGGTTTGCACGGCACATTTTGCAGGATGGGGTCGACGGTGAGCTAGACTCACCGGCGAGTTGGTTCTCTGTAATGCACTCCAGCTGATTCCTGATAGACAGTAAAACATTTGTTCACCAACATTTTGTGCATGCGATAACGAATCGTTTAAATCAGCGACTGTCGTTTTAGCAATTGTCATTCTTAGCGAACCTGTAGCTAAATTGTATGCCAGAAATTGTATATCAGCAGAAGGGCATTAGTGAAACGTTTGAATACCGTTCAGGCGTGACTAAGATCTTGCGCATAAACCTTAGACATAAGAGTGGCTGTAATAGTATCGTAATCATTTAGGCTATATTCATAAGGCAATAAAGGTCAATTCTGTAAGAAACATTAACTTACAGCCCTACAGCCCGAGAATACAACACAAATTCGACAAACCCGGATGATAATTGCAGGTCTGCTGCGTTATCCGAGCGCCTGTGTGTGCCGGCTAGCTTTTTATAGCGTTGACAAGTTTACCAAGATTTTACCTGTATGCACAATGTTTGCAGAAAAAAGGAGCTACGAATTGGCAGAACCACACGCAACACGACACTCAATGTATTTTCCTGTTAAGTGTCATCAAATTAAACGATATTGCCCAATAAGTCGTAGTGCTAACCCGTTCTTATGAATAGTTCCTCATTACGCACCGTGATGGAATAGAAAGAACGTACCCATAAAATCTTTCGCATTATACGAAATTTCAGTGCCGAAGAGAGGTGCAGCAATGTTGGACTGGAGTGGCTATGGGAAGAACCAACTGAACGCTTCCGCGTATGGCAGACTGTTAGATCAGGTAAAGGAGAAAAAAGATTTCATCTTTTGACTCCCAAGATCAGCTGTACCGCTCGATTTCTATATTTCGCTATTTTGTTATGGGACAGAGGCATGCAGCAATATTGGCTAGGGTGCACCAATAAGCCGAGGAAGTCTATGTGAAACATTTCACTATGATTTTATTACTTAAATATCTTAAGGTTTAAATAGACAATAGGTAGACATCGTTTTTAATGAAGGTGTACGCCGTGTCAGTTATATAAAAGGTGAACCGAGCAAGGTATCTTATACACGCCGCTACATTATCTTTAAATTGGGTTAAACGCATGAATAATCAAAGTAATCCTCAGCAACATTAATTATATGCTAAACAAAGCTATGTGAGGTATACAGCAACAAAGTGTAGAAAACATCAACCATAGGTGTTTTTAAGTGCTTTAGAAGGGATAAGTAATTGTTTGGTTTATTCTCTATATAAGACATACAATATGCATGCTGAATTCTCAATCACGCCATATTTAACTAGTCGTGCCTGAACGTATTACATATGTGTTTTATGAAGATTTTTAGGGAGAACTTCAAACAAGCGATGTTCCGCCGTGATTTAACTTTTTATATATTCTTAAATCAGCGGCACAATTTAGTGCGTTAATTGGTTTCGATTGGCTTGTGTGAAAGTTGCAACAGACTCCCATCGCTTGTGAAAGTCGCAGGCATCGTCACGCCTGCCCGTCACAATTATACTCCGTTTGTCGAAAGAGCTCCTACCTCTGAAGACGTCACACCCCACTCGACAAGTCAATCGTCACCGTACGTTGTTTGATGAGAGCGATGTGTCTTTTCATATACGGTGTCTAAACCTGAATCGCTCATCCGCTGTACGTCTCTCGGAGGCTAGATAAGTTGCGAGAATAACACTCCAGTCTCATCTAAAGATCGTTCCAATACGTGCATTACCTATTGCGTGTATCCATTGTCCCAAAACACTGCATGAGCCTGTCTCAAACATGCGGACTCACTATTATGTCGCATTCCCAATAGGAACTACACAGGCGCCGAGCTATGGCCGTATATCGGCCTCATCAGCTGCCCAAGGTGTCGCTGCTCGATATTATGGACGTCAATCTCAACAGTCTTTACCCATTCCGGCACAGCTGGGCGACCATCAAACCGCAAGCTGAACCCATCGTCCCGGTGACATCACCGGTAGACGCTCAATTCACCGTAAATGACTGGCGCCTGCAAGTGCTTCGCGCATGCTGCCAGATCCGCCGCGAGAACGAGGCGCTCGAGAAGGCGCGCGCTCTCGTCTACGCTCGCCTCGACAAACGGGAGACAACGCCGGCCGAACCGGGCCCACAGGACGTGACGCTCACCGACGAGATGCTCGCCCGAGCTGTCGCTGCCCTAAAGGCCCCACGTAATCAGGTCCTTTCCGAGATGCTGCGGCTCGAGATCACGCGCAACGACCTCGAAACCCTGACCGGGCTGAACTGGTTGAACGACAACGTCATCAACTTCTACTTGACGATGGTGGTCGAGCGTGCCAAGGCCGATCCGGCATTGCCGAAGGTCTACGCGTTCAACACGTTCTTCGTGACGACGCTGGAGCATAAAGGCTATCCGGGCGTCCGCCGCTGGACGAAGAAGATCGACCTGTTTAGCCACGACATCGTTCTTGTGCCGGTCCATCTGGGCATGCACTGGTGCATGGCCGTCATCGACATGCGTGATAGCACAATCAAGTACTACGACTCAATGGGCATGCGAAACGATCGGTGTCTGCGCGATCTCCTTGATTATCTCACGTCGGAGATGAAGGACAAGAAGAAAGAGGTGCTCGACATGAACCAGTGGCGTCTGATCAACGTGGAGGGTCTGCCGCAACAAAATAATGGCTCGGATTGCGGCATGTTCGCGTGCAAATATGCAGAGTACGCTGCCCGGGACGCCCGGCTCAACTTCACCCAAGCAGATATGCCCTATTTCCGCAGACGAATGATTGTCGAGCTGCTCGACCGTAGATTGATGCAGGCGGCTTAATGCAGCGGTGTGCTGTCGATGCGAGGAACGTACGCTAACTGGGTTGAAAAAGACGCCGAAACGGTAACTAGCTAGGACAAGGCGGAATCTGAAACGCACCCGTCGAGTTCTATTAGATAGAGAATTAAGGAGGAGGTCCTTCGAACATTATCACCGCGTTGAGTTGCGCGATCGTACGAATGTGATTAGTAAAACGAAAATGCTGGCGTGAATGTACGGATAAACGCGTTGGGTGTCCGTATACAACGTTGCACCCAGGTTGAGCAGATGGTCGCTCATAGTGTTTTCAAAGTTTTTTGCTATTACTGTAGACACGGTTAATAACAGGCGACCGCGAAGGTATTATAATAAGAGATACAGAGCTATTTCAGTCTGTCGAACGGGACCACTGTGACGGTACGGTTGCGGTGCCAAGTAGAAGTAGCTTGGGTGGACATTTTGTCACCTTGAGGAACGCCTATAGATGTGAATGCGGTAGATGTGGTGCAATGATTCCTCTAAAGCATAAATCGCGAGAATGTGCGTGCATCGATTACCGTTTTCATCCATATGCGTTTTTCGCAGCTAGAGGACTTTTACATGTCTTATTGTATATACAATGTAAATTGTGTATAGAAGAAATAACCACGTAGCATAAAGAAGTAATGGTTCATTGACACCAATAAAGATTGTGTATCGAAAATGCGACTTTACAACGAATCTGTCTGTTGTAGATATGCGTTCTGATGGCTACATTATTTCTATTCTTTGTTCTTTGATCCCAAATATCAACGCTTAATGGAATGAATTACTATGCCTTCCTTAACTGTACCTAAAAGCTTTCACTAAACCCTACCAGCTTCATGTGATTTAGGTATTCTAAGTAAACGATAGCCGTTCCAACTGAAGCCGAGTGTTATTGCATGTGCTAATGTCTTCTAGTGTTGTTATTGGATCAATTGAACTGTTAGGATGCAGTGCCATGTCGTAAGATCTAGAAATTGTTGTAGACATGCTAGAGACCCGCACAAGCAGAGTAACACCTTTGGAACCTTTGGCGTTCCACGAGATATCCAGGTGGCGCTGAGTAGTACAAAATGGACGCCGACATGCTTCGTAACGTGGTAAGGGCAATACGAGCTATTTTATGCGAGTAATGAAAGCTACAAGGAGATGATACCTGCGTAAGTGCGGGTTGACTGTGACGACATCTTTGGTTAATGGACCGTATAAACTAGCTTTTAGTTTGCTAAAAAACCAATTATTATTATTATTATTATTGTGAATTCACGAAAGTGTATCCACGAAATTGTATATCATTAGTTACTTAAACCATATTAAGAATCAACTTCGTTGAGCAAGTAACTAACATGTATGTGAAAAATCTGAGATGCATTTACATTTTTCACTGGTGCTTCCAGTGACATGCCTGCAAATATGCTCATCTCAATCGATATACTACATGATAAAATTTCTCCACATACGGGGCTCTAGTGCTCCGGCGCAGGTAGTACAGACATGCGCATGTGGATCTGCGGAATAGCTCATGTTTAACTGCCCCCTGTAAGCCCCATGTAGACTCTGTAATTATCATTGCGAGGCACAAAGCCCATAGAGTAATCTAGAACGAGGCATGGCGGTTGATCCATGGACACACGTGCGGTAGAGCGGTTCTGCTTAGATCACTGAAACTCACTGTCAAGATTAATCTCGCCCATAAATTGCGTCATGGCAAGTATTACCCCGATGCAACTTCGTCTATGGAACACCGAGCATGTGTAGTAGAAGAATGTTTCACTTCTATTTGCTAAATGGCCACCTATACACCTTCCTTCTGTTAATCGCGAATTTATTTGGACCGTTTGATAAACAAATTCCTGCTAATAAGCGCAATCACGCGCAAAAATCAAATTGGCTAGCAAGGAAGCGGTTGAAATGTTGTTCAATATCAGTGGTGTTTTCAAGCGTTATTGATTCTAGTCTGCAGGCGGACATTTGTTATGAAATCCAACAGTACCTTACACAGCAGGCCCGGCCAGCACGATCGCAAAATTCTGACAAGTATAAGGTGAGTGGCCGAGCTTGCGGACAGAGAAAAAAGCGCAACCATCTCGAACTCGATATGAGACATCATTTCGTCCTTACTACGCATGTAACAAAAAACTCGGATAGTAAAACTGCGAAGTTAGATGCGCGCACTGAATGACCGTGAGCGAAATTTCCTCGCCAGCTCGCTTAATTTGTACCTTTGCACGAGAAATGTCACTTTGATTGTGAACTCGGTTTGATGAGGCCAGAGGGCTAAGTGGAATCGAGTGGGCTACGCGCACAGACCCCTTGGTTGTAATTCATTATTGTACAGTTTATATAATGACGGTGCATAATTATTGTGGATCTTGGACCAGGTGTAACTCATAGACGTCACTTGGGTTTTGATATGCACAGGAGCAATTTACTATTTACAGCTCGAAATGAAACTTCTAACGAGTTTAGCCCAGATCTTTTTTTATTGAAGTATTCAACCCGTCTCTTACAACATAAGTTTAACTTGTCAATACACTACGCATTTCGGAAATCTCTCGCCAGCCAGATATGTCGCTTTTAAATTTTTCACATGATAGGCCTCTATGTAAAGCATTTGCTCTAACAAATATAAGAACGATTGTAAGACGGTTCAATGCTTTTCGGCACATGAAAAATCTTAGGGAAAGGTAGCGTAAGTCGATGAAGAAAAAGAAAAAACTCATTTGATGAACAGCCAACAACGAAATGATATGTAGCAAAATATTCCTTAAAATCGAATCTAGCTCACTCTAGTTCAATGAAGCTTATTTTATTAAAATGTAAAGCATTCTAATTCATGGTTGAAAAATGTGTCGGACCACCGCGTGTGTTATTTTTAATTGACGCCTTATTTTCCTTACTAAATTTAAAAACTGTTTAAATGCTGTTTGTGAATTCTCAATCTACGTATCCCGCGTTTTTTCGGCACATTTATTTCGAATCTTAAGCAGTTGATAAGATAAAAGCGGAACTATATTGTGCAGAATTCCCCGCACGAACGACTATTATGCTGCGTCACAATCATGAACAAGGCATAGCTCTTGTATTTAGGTGAGTCGGATGGCCAGCGGCTTGTCAAAACGACTATTTGAGCTCTGTTGGCGCGTGTGCACACATACGTACAGTTCATTCTAAATACGCGTAAAGGGACACTATCAATCAAATAACAAAAAACTACAACAAAATGGACATTTCGACAGATTCAGTATTTTTAGCTGCTGAGGAAGCCGTGTGTGTTAGTTCATATGACACTGTTTATGTTGCTATTTCATTCAGTGCACCATTTCTAACGAGCGACGCCCTCGTGCCACAGTGGTCCAAATGCTGCAACGTTACATACGGTATCATTATTCAGATAGGCGTTATAAACATGTAGAGTGCTTGTAAATGTCTATCATCATAGTGAATTATTAGGTAACTCATCGCAGCTAAGTCCTTCCTCCAAACCTGTAGTTGTCTAAATGTTTCTGGACGCCAGAGGGATAAGCTCCTTGACTGCTACCGCGACGTTATATGAACATTTATAGCGACAAAATTCATTTGTATGGTGACCGTGAATTTAACCGTCCTAAACGACTGTTTGTATGCGAAAAGTTCAATCTGATATCTCGCTGTCAAGCAGATGTGGAATCTACTAGAATCCTTTCGAATTTTCACTTTGGACACTTCTGGATTTTTATTATAAAACTCGTAAATGCGCGAGGCCCCGTCCGAGGTGCCTACAAACAAATGATAGATAAATTATCGTTTGTACGAACTTCATAGTCTTCTATTCACAGATAGAGCAACTTGAACGGCTTACTCTTACAATGCTCTGTATACATGTATACACTGTCAGTACCCCTGATAGTCTCAGACGTCCCCAGTATTTGCCACCGTTTTGATATTCTCGGTATACCGCTTGTTCAAATATTTCGTCGGAGGGCCGTCCACTGATCCAAGCACTGTAGTGTTTTTGTGACCTTGTGCACTATGTGGTATGCTTACCGGTAATCAAGGGAGCAAATTAAAAAATTGAGAAAAAAGACAGCCATCCTTAAAACAACGGATGCGGCAGATTGAACTTGTGCGCTATATCTGTATCTAGTCAAAAGTTGCAAATAGACTCATTTTAAAGAGAGCGGGTAGCTTATGTTATACGTGTCCAAATAACGAGCAAAGATTACAGAGTTCGCACTCGTTCTGCCGGCTTAATTGCTCGATGCCAGTATGCGTACTTTAAAGCTATTAAAGGGCTCTAAGATTCAAACTGCGCCGACCCTTGAATATGTTCTGTAAATGGTACAAAAGCATAACATTAACAAAGGATAATTTTGGGCGTCTTTGTTTTAATGTCAATTCGTTAGATCCTTTACATTTGAGCAATATTATTGTTATCATTATTGATGTGAAGATTGTGATGATTACTCAATGTCGTGTGACCTTGTGCTAAACTAGTTCTGCCTGGGTAAGAGCAACTTACCCTGCGCGTTCGCAGAGACATTTTAACGGATATTAGAATGCCAAGGCGGATTGTATGTGCCATATGTATGCAGATTGTATCTAAAATTTACAAAAATGTATAGGACGACATTTGCCAAACATTAAACATACCTCCCCCCGTAAAATAACCATTCGTCAAACATCGGTGCACGTCACCTTTCACTCAAGCTCTAGCTGTGAAAAACCGATGGTGGTCTCTAGAATAATCTAATAAGTCAGGCGAAAACGGCATGCGCGCGTCGTATACCTGTCTTTTGTCCAAATTACAAAGTAAACAAAGCCGACCTTTATGTATGTTGAGTTTCTCTTTATTGCCTTTCTATCTATCGAGCTCGCCCACTAACTTCGCATCGATTTGAGTGAATTCCCGAAGCAAAGTCTTGTAATACAAAGCATGCCCTCCGCAGCTGTGGCAGTCTCGTACTCTAGCGAGACGGCCAGAAGTGTACCGGTGCCAGATATAAATAGCGTTTTCCTAAGAATGACGGCCGGCCTGGGCAAGCGCTGTGTTCCAAGGTCCGTGTCCAGCCAGTCCGAGTAACCCCCTTTGGTTCGCAGGATCAGGCTGCGTCCCCCTGAACGGCAAAGCTCTGGCCAGGTCTGGTTCGTTTCGCTTCACACTTGTGGAAATGTTCTATAGTCCGAAGGCGAAAGGGCGGACGGCCCCAATCTACCATTGGCGGATGGTTGAAACGAATACCTGTCTATGTCGGCTCCTTTGCAGAAAGTGGGCTTCTAAAATAACCGATCAATCGCAATCAAGATATCGATAAAAAACGGTTTGCTTTCTGAAAGTGCAGTGATTAAAGTATTTCAACACATGCGTTTGTGCTAAGAGAGGGATGTAATAAAGTTTCGACCTTTTCTTTTATGACTACGATTGAGTTTTTCCGACCTTTAGTAACAGTTAAGTGCAAATATGAAGCGTATTCGCTAGCTTTCAGATTTTATTGTTGGATTAGTGAGAAACTGATGTTTCTGGCTCAGCTAAGTCAGACCAAACCATTGAAGAGTGAAATAAAACTAGAAAAACTTGCTTTATAATTGTGTAGATTTCATCTTACTTTGCTTTCACCGCTGGCTAGTTTCAAAATTTTTGAAGATGGAATATTTTAGAAATAGCGGTTAGAGAGCAGTCAGACTAAGAATAGACATGGTTCACTGGTACCACAAAGTGTGTTTAGTCACTGTAATTATTGCATATTTGTTTGATATTTATTTCGATATATTAGTCCCCTCTACTATATGCACGAATTCTATATACATGTATGTTTTTTTTTATTCATTTTATCTATTCTATCTAGAGATGATGAGAGATAGAGAGCTTTGATTGGCCAACTTCGTCCGTTTTTTGAGCACGTATTTTTAGTATGCGTACGATATCGTTGATTATGTAAACATTGGAATAGCAAGCGCTATTTCAGCCTTTTGCTCGAATGTTCAGCGTGTTTATCTGTCAGCTGTCAACCGTGCTCTAGTAGGCACCCAATGTCGCTGTGAACTGAGTAATGACCGCCTGTGTGGATGCGATGAAACATGAGATTCGGCCACTGGCGGTGAGCCAGTGGAATCGAGATGAAACAGTTCATTCCGGTTCGAAGTGACACGTAGCTTTTTTGCTCCAATTCTTTTTGGTCCACAGCGCCAAGCGGAGCCCGAAAAAGAATGCGTGCCGACGCGCGAACGTTGACAAGCTGATAGGACATCTTCGCGCTGGCCGTGGCTGGCGCTCTCTCCCATGTTTGCTCTCATAGCTTACGACGATAGCGATTCTGGAAGGTTCGACGCCAATCGCCGTCGACGGCGGTCGAAGCCAATCGAACCTATTCGTTTTGACTGGGTTACGGTCTTGTACTGGCCGAGTGGGTGAGCGTAGTTTGGCAAATTGGGTTTGCAATTAAGTTACAATTTGTTACATCACATCTATGTATATCTATAGCGTCGGAGTTCTAACCGAAATCGCTGAGGAGCGATGGACATTAGGCAACAACTGAAAAGTGTCGATTACCTCCTAGTGCTCTATTATTATTATTATTATTATTCTTCACATTATTATTATTATCCTTATTATTTTTACTATTATTACTATTATTATTATAGGAAGGGTACTGTTTCCCCAAAAGGATATGTTTATGTACGTAAAATCCTCAAGTTTATGCAGGATCCATTTTACTCTTCTTATTTTTAAGTATATGTACATTTACTGCCAAAAGAAAAAGCGCTCTTTTTTGCCGTTAACAATATCACAATAAGCTGTGCAAGGTACTTAGATGTTCCTGCATAAAACACTAAACACGTTGAACTTTAAAATTCTAATTTTCCTGTTTATTTCCTTATCGACACTACAGCAATGATAGTTGCACGAATTGTTTTAATAGCTAAGAAACCGGTCACGCCAGGTCTCACGATATTGTTTTCCTTTCGGGGCTGACTCTCAGCTAACCTTTAACGTTTACAATACTACGATTCTCCAAAAAACGTAGCTCACAAATGTGGTTGTACGATGGCTGTACTCTAATCCGTACATCTACGTGCCTTTTGCGGTAACAAAACGCATGCGAATGTACTACCGGCTACCGGGCTCGTCATTTTTCAGCGCACAAGCCAGATCCAAGAACACCCAACTGTTACGGTTAAGCTACCTAGCGTCGAGTTCTATTACGTCCCTGTTAACTTACAAAAGAGGATAACGTTGCGTACTATTCGTTGTTAAGGACTCTGCCCTCTAACCAAACCTCGGCCTTAGTGGGATCATAGGAGGTTCGTTAGGATGCTAATTTACGTTGTTTAGTGGCGTAATCATCCACACGATTGCTCAGCTGCTAATTCTGGTAAACGCGCCATAAATATACCGTATGGCCGTATTGATCAGTTCCATGTATAAAGCAAAGAGATACGGTTTTCGAATCACAGATTTGGCCTTGAGTCTCTTGGTAGGACCCCGGAAAAGTTGTGTTAGAATTCCTGTATTGGGTTCTTTATGTAGTTTTTATGCAGTTTCTTCCTTATACTATTTATATGCTTATAAGCCAACTCCTGACTCGCTAGTAGGTATCTAAATATCAACAGGTGGACAACTTTTTGCTATATACCAGCGTACATCATACTCTTCTGCAGTTCCAGTAAGATAGAATACTAGCATAGCTTGGTGCAACCGGTACCGTCGGGTATTGTTCCAATCTTGGAGTAGTGTCAACAGCTTATAGCTCAGTTTAAGCACAACAAGATATAGGTATTACTCTTAACGTAGACTGAAGTGACGTGCTTACTTTGGCCATTATCCCCTACCTCATTAAGCTTATATTCATTATTTTGCCATTACTCAGCGGAATCCTGTAGCGCTATCTGAGAGTTCATTAGCTGGTCAAATCGTCGTTTCACGTAGTCAGTCATAAGGAAAAACGTCCTGGATTTAGTTTTGACCTCACTTCGTTACGCAAACAGACCGGAGTCAACCATCACCTGCTGGGGCATGACCGGCGAACGGTTCCAGATGTGTTCGAACGTACCGGGCGTCCAGGAAATAAAATATTGAATACTAGCCAAATATATATTTATCTCAAATAAAGTTTCTAAGCGTCTGAATTGTGCCAATAGTGTTTATATTTTTTAAAGCTGACCATCAGCCAACATTTAACGTTCACGGTAGCAGTTTTTGCATTATTTCGTAAGACGGAGCCCATATAAATTTAAATGTGCACCGCCGGGGATCGAACCCGTGCCAATAGTATCTAGATTGACTGATTCTGCCTTCTCCACTGTTTGAATTTTCTTTGTTTTGGCTTTTCGCATCACAAACCGTGCGAGGACGGTTAGCTATGCTCCGCCTCACGTAGGTTAATGGGTCCACACACCGCGATGAACTCACTGACCTTTAGGTAAGAAGGGTTACTTATGTTGGCCATTCCCCACTGTACAACGATATCTTAGCCGCCCCAGCCATCACCGTTGTTTTCTCCATTTAAGCAGTCAGCGTATTTATCGAAGCTGTCCGATCGACTTATCGGCGATCTTTACTACATACCCCAGTTAAATGTCGTCGTCAGGGTCGGCTAAACGTAGGCCACAAGCCGAAAGACGCAGTATAAATGCGCTGAATCATTTCCGCTAGCCACGCCCAATGAATAATGAGCATAATCCGCCTAGATGAGAAACTCGGTTGAGTTTTGTGCGCATCCCACCCGAGTCAATCCCTGTCTGAATAATCTGTCAACGCGCCTGGGGGTTCTCTGAACGCGACCGTTGGCGACGCCGTTAGGCGACGCTAGACAAGGGATCTCGCTCGCGGTCAGACAAAATGGCAGTTCAGAATGTTCGAGATTATGGAGACGTACTCTACTCAGCCACAAATCCACCCCCATAAATGGGCACACCGGGAGTGTCATGCATTTCCTGCGATGCACAATAGTCGTATAGTTAACGAACCGTATCGACCAGCTGATCAGTTAACGCTTTCGGCTTCCCCGTCGACCAGCCGCGCTCCGTCGAAATACGTCAAAGTGTTCCGTTTGATTCTGAAAGGAAGGGTTGGGTATGGTAGGATACGTGGCTCGAATGCAGGATAGGCTTAGGCAACCCCGATAGTGCCATCCTTCCGGTTATAGGTTTTCCGTTTGGTTAACATGTAGGGTGAATAGCTCTGACTGTCACGGCTTTTCTCGTTGCAACGTATAGATATCCCGTTGTCCGGGAACGAAAGTATCGTGTTCTCTAGACGAGCGCATAGATATGAATACAGAGCAATGCTTCAAACAAACTCGAACATCTACGAGTGACCTGATAGCGGTTTTTCCAAACACATGACGCCCAGCTCGTACAAAAACATCTTCTTACCGAACTTTTCACGTCTGTACCATCGGAGGTTCCCTTTTTTGATTGTCGCAAACGGTTCGCTACCGGTCTGCCTAGAAATGCAGCGTCTTCACTGGTCTTACCCGTTTGGTAAACGAAGTCCCTATTTTGTCTAATTAAGGGTTACGTTCGTAAATGTCCAATCGAGCTGATACTGCGCTCGAGTGTGGGTCGGTTTCATCAAACCGTCCGGAATTGCCCCGACGCAGATTCGAGCAAAGCACACGTGAGCATGGGACAAGCTTCGTCTCAGGCACTGTAGTGAACTCGAAGGTCGTCTAGTGATTGAGCAGGTCGTTATACCATGTGCATATATATATATATATATATATATATATATATATATA
>MNPL01001653.1:0-29498 GCA_002081605.1 Tropilaelaps mercedesae
ATATATATATATATATATATATATGCGAAAAGCGTGCTCTTTATCTATCTCACATGCTTTCCCTTCCTCGTTAGAATCCTTTTGATTTGTAAGAATTTTCCCAGCAAAGCATACGTGTACAAAATCTCTATTTCGAACCACTTCAATCAAACACGTTTCGCTGTTAGAAAGTAGCGGTGGTGTAGATGATTATGATGCTCTAACTGTGAAACTCGAATGATGATTATTCTTTATAAGCTCAGTGCGCCATCTGTGGCTGAGCTTCTTCTAGAATCGTTCGAGCTGCCACAAAATCTACGTTTTCCACCAGGTCCGGCTCCGAGTCGAGAATACCTAAAATAACAAAGGGGCACGAAAATTATTAAAAAATATGTATTCTATGTTGGTCAAGAATTCGTTTTTCCTTAACTATTATGTAGGGTACTACCCTACGCAAGTGTCACCGTGATGCCAATAAGCGTTTTCAAGTCGCAAAAGAATATGTAGAAATCAATAAAATCATAACGCCATCAAAACGTTCTCCATGGACAAAGGTTTGAAAATTGCAACAGAAATGGATCCGGCGTAAACGAAGATGTCAGTATCTTGAGTTGAAAATGTCTATCGAGTTCGTCAACAAATCATACAAAGATGTATGTTTTTTCAAGAGTAATTGCGGCCCTCATCTTATTAAATATTAAAGAAGTTAAAATTAAGAATAAATTTGTTCGCAATAAAGGTGGTCTCAGAATATATCGATTTTAGGACATAATCCCCAGTTTGAAGTCACGTTCTTCGTTAATTTACCGTTTCATAATTCGTTCTTAAGATCCCTAGTTGAACCATTTCAAGTTTGAAATTATGGTAGTTCTGGTAATGCCGATTAATGCAAATGAAACACTTCGAAAGTTCCCGTATCTCGCATCATTTTGCACGCATCGGTTTGCAAATTGCTTAATGATTTTGCTTTATTTGAAAATTTAACTGTTATTTATATAAATGCCTATTAAAGTAAAAAGGCCTTAAAGATAAAGTGGCGCTGATATATGATTAGCACACCTTTAAGTTCACCCCACGCTACTTGCAGTCGTTTTCGGCAGTCAGGGATCATCATAAGTGACTCCTGAATCACTTTTTCCTGCGAGATCAGACAACAAGAGGGCAAAGTTACAAGGGCCACTAGTTTGTCGTTTCGATTGAGTTAGTTGATGATGATTAGTGCTGCTTATGTCACCCGAACTGTAGGCCTAAATTGACGGCTATTTTATGAATACATGATAGAGGGTTTCGATTTTATTCAGGTAAAGCATTATACTGTTCCGTTAGATACCCTTCTGCTAGAGAACGTGCCAACGCAATCGTTTAAAGTTAATAAAAAAGCAACAAAGGAGCGAAATTTTTTATGAATCTTCTCAAAAATAAGCCCAGTTACCTGCAATTTGATGCGACTGTCTTCTTGACCCTCCATTTTCATTTTCGCCAGTCTCTCCTCTTCCCGAATTGATTCCTTCTCGTAAGCGACAACTTCCTTCGACAACCGTTTCACAATACCACTCTTGATTTTGATCGTTCGTAGTCGAGGGTCAGGCTTCGTAGACATAATGATGCCGTATCAGAGTTTATCTGGTAACATCATAAATAGCGATAACCAAACTTCGTATTAAACCATCAATGGTTAATATACAGTTTTTTTTTAGACGAACGTATAATAAGCGTAATTGGCTTACTGCTGCAGTCTGCACATTCGGAAATATTAGCGACAAGGGTAACATCATAATGGTCACCGAATGACGCAAGTATTTACGTCGACCCATTTAGACGCAAACATCGATAGGTACTTGATAGGTACTTGTACCTTTTTTTTAGAATCTTCATACATTGCACATCTTTTGGTATATGCTATGTGATGCTCTGCATTAGCTCAACCACCTCCCCCAAATGGACTGCATTCACGACTAGGAAAAAAATTAGCATCCGACAGTTTGCAGGAGTGGCATTGGAAAAAAATCCTTGAGAATAGACTTTTTGTGTATTTCTCTACCTAAGGCAACTCTCACGATGGCACATTTGTTTCCCATGGATAAAAACAGTTGGTGTTACTACATACCCATTTACTAGTGCAGCCTAACCGCAATTTCTTCAAAATTCTAGCAGAGATCTAGCAGAAGACGTCTTATTCAAGGCGAATTCAGTAAATACCACCTCTAGAATTTATTCATAGAGCATAGATTAATTTATCAGCGCTGATGTCTGTACTTTATGTTCTTTAATTTTTTTCTACGGAGCAGCTGATCAATAACGTTGCAATCAATATTTCCAATTGTAAGAAAAGCTCTAGTTTCTAATAACAATTACATTACAGCTAATAAAGGCACCCTTAGTAACTTGTTGCTTTCTTTAAATAAAGGGCCACTCAATAATGAAGACGTTACAGTGCATGCAAGTACCGTTAAACGTCGAAAGAGTATAAAAAATATTTGACAAAGCCTGTTGTGCCCCATCAACCAACAGATAGTTTTTTTGTCAAAAAAAGGTAATTTACACTGGTTTCGTTTGCAGATTTCAACCTACCAATCAACCTACCAATTTCCACCAATCAGCGCTCGCTGATTCCTACACATTGACATAGAAATAAACATGAACGATTTGTGTGCACCCACTTCCGGACAACCAAAGCATACTTCTAAAGCTTTTGGATTTAATCGACAAAAAATATCAAATAGTAACAATACAAACACACCTCGCCGCTCCTACAGCCCATGATCACTCACTCTATTTATAGGCTGGACAAACCTTCGTCGAAATAAAATGTTAACAACCGAATATACTCATCACTCACGTTGTCGAACAGATTCCTACGGAGTCGTCAAAAAGACCGAATTGTTCCTATTTTACAATACAGACTGTCGTAAACACCGTACACAGTAACGAAAAAAATGCTATACAGAGGTGGAGTAGCACAGCCGTGGAGCGACGTAATCCGCCGAATCCGTCTATTTCATTGTCGAGTTGTGTCAACACTCAGATAGGAGAGAAAGAGAGAGATCTGGTAATGTTGTTGTCCGCGACGGGCCTCATGTGTTCCTTCGATGCGACCTGCCGCTAAGTTGGCGGTGCTGATGGCGCGCAGCCTGGACGATACAGCTCGAATTGTGGTTAAGTCGATCTATCTAACAGATCAGCCTGGGTGTATCTCTAACAATGCGTTTGCGTAAATTATGCTGTTCGGTTTACGACACTATGCGTTAGTTAACTTCGAAGGTTGGCATAAAATAAATCGTATTACAATAGCGGCTATTAATCATTCGACGAACTCGTTATAATATCAATTCCTGTATACATATTGCACTCCTAAGTTAAGCGCCCAGAAAACACCTATAGTTTTGCATGCATGCACAAACCTAAGCGTGCTCGAAACAATCAATTTCCCTCAAACTCCAAATCATTTGATTTTTTTATTACTAAAAAAGAGTTCACACCTTAAATTAATATAGATGTTCAAGGCTATATAAACAAAAGCACGTTTGAGTTATTTTTTTTAACACTAAATGAGAATCCAATAACAACTAGGTGACGCCCGTTACAATTTTCCGGAAGCATTATATAAATGATGCTCGTACGTAGCGCAATAGATTCGTTGTAAAAAATCAAGTACATCTAGTTTGTTAGTTTAATAAAACGTCAAAATAGTATCGTAGCCCACAAACTAGGATAGTCTAGGCATTTCCAGAATACATCAATATCATAAAGTTGGTCATGCTTGTTACTTTGGTGTAGCTTTATTTATATTGGCTTACATACAAAATACATACAAAAAAATGTATAGAAAACACATCTGCATGCGGCCGCTGTGATTAACAACGTGTATAAAACGCCTGCAAGATCTTGCAGTTTCAAGAAACATGACCCTTATGTATAAGTATGAGAAGTATAAGTAAGTATAAGTAAGTTCTTAGCGCCTGACGTAGCATTTAGGTAGTAGCTTATCTGGTTTGGTTAACCAGGAATATTTATTGGAACATTGTCTGCATAATTCAGACGTGAATTCTTCACGTGTACAGTTCCTACAGAGTGCACATTTCGATTAGTTCTTCGCTCAAATGTTAATAAAGCGTTTCGCGTTAATAACACCCTCGTAAATGTGGAACACTCACTGCAACTCACGGTAGTTTTACGTCTGGAAGGCTTCACTAAAGGGTAGGAGGCCACTTACATTAGTAACGGCATTAGTCATTTTTCTTAGTAATTTTTCATTCCTGTACGGAATCAGTACTTTTATGTTTCCCCCGCTTGTTAGTATAAAAGGTTGATGTAAGGGAGGTTGGCATTTGCTGAAGAAATTGCCTGCATCAACATCGAAAACAGTTAGGTCTCCAAATCAACTTTCCCCCGCGGTGGGGTTTCTCTAATTATTTTTTGTTATAAGCTTGATATTGAATACTTTTGCTGAAAACGAACCGTACCACGAAACCAAACATTGACTAAAATATATAATTCGCTACTTTAGATACCAACATTTCTACTAAATAGACAACGTTTGATATCTACTCATTAATATGCAATTTAGTGTATATTAAAACTGTTGGTAACATTTAACAAAAACGCCACCCTGTACGACAGAAATATCATATTACTATTTGTGACTGAAATATATATTTTTAATTAGAATATATTTCGATTTATATCTTGATTGGCGATCCTAAAAATTTATTGTTGCTAATATTTAACTAGACTGGGGGATACAATTCCCGGAATTTAAGTCAAGCTAAGATTATTTTTTGACTGGTAGATATCATACGACTTCCGCCACCCGACCGCTATCTGAATGGTTGCATCCGTTGTACCACTGTCAATCACCGGGAGGGCGTACTTTCAAGACGCTAGCGCAGTTCAACCTAAAATAATCTGCGTTCACTTCTCTTTCTGCTGTCAATGTGAACCTTGCGATCAGTTAATATGCTCTACGTTAGTCAAGCTTGACTATCAAGAACAGTAAGCAACATTCATTTAGCCTAGTTTAGGCATAGGACAGAATCCTTCAGCCGCCTGCGCATTTAGCGTTCCCGAAATTCTATCTGCAGAACCATTTATTCGCTTAACGCATCGATCGACACACATCAAATGCAACGCTCTCTGCACCTGACTACCCCTAAAAACCATGTATTACAATCACATACTTCAAACACATTTGCCGTTGTGCATTGAATATATACACATCTATATTAGTCAACTACACACTAATCTATCATCTGGATATGGTTGGGTATGTGGCACATTTGCTTCAGTAAAATATAACCACTTATACAGTTTATTCATTACTTACTATCAATCAGTACACAACTTAGTGAGATCCACTGCTCTTCTAATCACTGTAAGCACGTCCCAGGGTAACACGCAGGTTGATTCTCAATGAGCGAAGGCCAGTGCATCGTGTTGAACGAGAAAGCGCTATAATAGACTTATGAGTGGTCCCATTTTAATTCAACCGAGCCTAACGATCAAATATGATCAATGAGCACGGTTCCTTAGATTAATCCACTCTGTAAGTCAAGTGACGCATACATACGGAATTCTCATGTTTGCATAATAGTTGACTCCTGTATACCTAACCAGTTTAAACACTTGTCAGCATGTATGTTTATTATTATGGTGTGTGCGTGTAATTGACTAATGTAACCGTAAGACTTTTCTGAAAAAAAATTGCTATGGCGTTTGTCTATGTCCATATGTGTTATATTCAACAATTTTTGTTGCACAATTCTATTTCAACTAACGGCTATGCTTAGAAGTAAGACAGTCGCTGCTATGACGCCTGGTCGCACTGATACCCGGGCGATTTTGTGCATTCCAAATATCCCTCGAAAGTTCGTTACTGAAAGAGTGCTCTCTGCGCTCACATTTTTCTTCTAAGTGGGGTGGAGAAAAGCGACGGGGTTAGTGTTCTAAGCAAAACTTGTCAGAGCAACGGCCACTAGGGGTCGCTCAGAAATCTAGTGTGTGTGCCGCTGAGAGAGACTGTGTATCAGTGTGTGTGTGTGTATGTATGTTTGTATATGGATGCGTGTATGTGTGTGTATGTGGCTTCGCCTTACGAAGCAATGCGAAAGCGATATCGCGGACGTAAAATGTTGGCTAAGGTTCAGCCCCGTATAAAAGCTGCGGCTGGCCGTTATAACTAAACAGCAGTAAATGGTCACACTATTTACAAATATTTCACGTTTAAATTCTGTGGCAGGACATTATATAAATGTAAAGATCGATATCTAACCCGTAGATACGTATAAAAGCAATTGCAATATTGCAATAAAAGCAATATCTATGATGAGGATTATTTTTATTAATCGGAAAAAAGGTACGGAACTGCATCTATGGTTTCGGAAATATATTATGTCGTTATCCATTCCTTCAAGTACTATATTTCTTTTGCAAACGCAATCCAAATGGAGTCAATATGTAGTAAATGTTATTTATCATAAGATAATGTATTCAGTCACTGCCGAATCAAAAGCGTGTACACAGGTCAAGAGCAGCAGACGGCAGATACTTTGTGCTCGAGATGACGCATAGTTAAATAAATAAAGAACAAGGTGAAATAATAATTAAAACCTAACGTCAAAGCGCGCTGCATTATTTACTTGCCGGCAGTTTTTCGTGCCCGTCATTTTGCGGCGACTTGAACACGCGCACGGGTCTGTACCACCATCTTTCGTCTGCTCTGCTGATACGCAGAACAGCGCCGGGATCTTACCCTGTCGCTATGGCTGGAGGGCGAGCAGCGGCAGTGGCGACAAGTAGCGCCACCGACCGTTGCGCGGTCCCGACAAATATACTGATTCTAGTGCGTACTAGGTGTCTGTTGGTGTTTCTCTCGGACTCGTTCTCGAGGTGAGTGAGTTGTTTGTGTGTCTGGGTAAATGCTGATTGTCGTCTGTGCCTGGTCGTCCATGGCAGCTGCAGGCGAACAGATCAGAGGAACGAAAAAGTGAGAAGCGGGCGGTTGTGTGTTCGTTTCTTGTGTCGAAGTCGGGTCGGTCCGTCTGTCTGTATCGGCTGGTGTTGCTGTTGTTGTGAGCCGACAGAGTGGTACCGACTGACGGAGAGCCGTGTTTGAACGTTGGCTTGCTCCCCGCCTGGGTGCACCGAGAGTGTCTGCGTGCTCGCTATAAGCAGCCATCGCCGCAAGCACCGCTTGAAGAGTTTATCTATCGGTTAGCGGCATTAATTGTATCTGCTGTAGAAGTAGAACTGAGCGGAACGGCGATCTGTTCATGGTGGTCGGTGGTTGGGTTTAACCGTTGTTGATGATGATGCGGTGCAACTGAGTGCCACCGAGTGCCACCACCGAACGAAGACGCAGACTGTCCGCATTCTACTCTACATATTCTATTCAACCCGACATCGCCTGGCGCTGGTTTTGTCGCGCTTTCTCTATCTATTTATTTGAATCTCTCCATCTCTCTGTCTCTGTCGGTCTCTCAACAGACACGACGTTGACGACAACAAACGAGGACTACGACCCGTCTACATGACTGCAGTGAAGGCCAAAAAGACATTTTGCATTTTTTTTTTCCCACAGCGCAACGAGCGTGTCCTGCTGTAGATTTCGCCGACATTATTTGTCAAAGGTTCCGGTGGTGTGTATGATTAGTGACCGGGAGTATATGATGAGCTGTGCCGTTCTGTTGGCCCACTAATAGCACAGGAGTCAAGTTCGCTTCCCCGGCAGCTTCGTTTGTTGGTTAGGACAACATTGAGTGTGAGGCGATCGGGTGTTGTTACGAAGATCTCGGATATAGGTGAGTTGCACTGCCTGAATTAGAGGGAATGGGTGAAACATGCTGGTCGCCATCGCCTACTATGGTTCGAGTCAATGAGAAGAGTCATTACACCGTCATTACTCGGCTACCGGCTTTAGCACTGCGGAGTTCAGACCACTGTTATATTACGACGCACTAGAAACGTCGCGGAGTTTCCATTCAAGACGGGGGAGCCACTGCTGATGGCAGCAGACGGTGAAGCCTGCTGCTACTTTTCGTCTTATTCTATACGTACGCGGCGATATGCGATGCTGTCGATTCATATAGCGGAGTACGTCGTGTATCTATAGCCGATGTTGCATCGATTTGTGTCTGTGTGACAACCAGAAACAAAGCAGTGTTGACGGTGGTCCATCGTTGCATGCTGTGTCAAACCGCGGAGTCCACGGAGATTTTGTTGATTTCTATTCTGTTGTATCATCAGTTTTGGTCGAAACCGTTGTAAGTGATGGCGGTGGCGAATGACAACAATGCACATTCACACAGATACAAATTACCCAAATACCGACAAACGAACACATTACAAGCAGCATACCACACCTATGAGCATAACAAACACCACACGGAAGCACCTCACATACAGGCCATATACACAACTACCCCTCTACACAACTATCCCCTCTACCACACTCGTCACACAAGGACATATACATCAAACACGAACCGGCACACACACACGCATATAGCAAACATGTCTATAACACACACACATGCACAAACTATACATAAACAAATAACACACAGACACACACGATCAAACGCAAAAAACAACAAACTTTTATACACGGAAATACTCACACGTATAATCACGCACCCATACTAAGCATATACCCAAATTATACTTCATTCATGGTTGCAATATTATTGGCCCGACCTGTTTGTCTTTAATGTATCTGCTAGGCATTTTCTGTGGGCATTATTATGTTTGTGATACTTATAAGTGGTGTTTATACTGTATGTGGGTGTATGAATGCTTTGACCATCATTCCGTTTGTAGCCTTACGACTTTTTTGCATGTTCTTTGCTATCACGATTGTTACTATTGCCGATTACGTTTGTACGCCTGCGTCCTGATTTATTAATGAATATGTCTTAACATGTCCAAATTATAAGGGTGGGCCGGAAGTTGCAGCCCCCGATGTAGTTTTTCACCATTATTTGGTTAGTTGGCGTCCAGATCCGCGCAGTAATGTCAAAAATGTCGTACTAATTGTGGTGTTCGGACTTCTGGGTGTCAACTCCTTTGACATCAATGCGACCAACGTCAATATGGTTCAAGGCCGTTAGATTGGCCTTACGGGGTAATGCAAAAAGTGCTACCGTGAACGCTAAGTGTTAGCCCTGAAAATATTTTAGATTGGCCTGGACAACCGTTTAGGTGGCAGAAATTTTTAGAGCCATTCGCTTATTACCCTGCATTCGCTTAGCGCGGGCTAAGTCGCTGGAGTCGCTCCCTCTGTTGTTGTTGTGTCTGTTCTAATCGGTTACTCATGCCACTTCGCCGGCACAAACAAGTCACTGACTAATCACTTAACCAGGCGCGTTCAGTCGATGCTCCGCTTTCCGGGCGATCCAACTTAGTAAGCTGATGCTGGCGATAACTTACCGATAATGTAGAGAAACAAGAAGAAGAAGAAAGCATGAAAAGGCATCACCTTTTCGTGGTCCGGCCAGTGAACGTGTTACCTCCGCTTGTCTGCAAAGGTTTATCTGTGGGGATTTCACCTGAACGCCTGATGCGGGTTTTAGTGCTCTCGGTGTGGCTGTATAGGTGTGTTATAGTGGGCGAATGTTAGCACCTAGCCAATACACCGATTCTGTGTCGTCGTCTAGTTCTCCGGTTTGTGTAGTCTCTCTTCTAGGTGGCGGCCGTTTCACGTTCATCTGATGGTCCACACGCGGTGCCTTCGTTTAGTGGGGTTATTAAAGCTACGACTACGATTAAAGCTACGATTGATGATACGCTTGACGATAAAAACGATTCTATTTTTTGGTCGATTGATAACGACGACGATACTGATATTGTAAACATAGGACAACGCAACCACATGCTCTTGCTCATAATTTACGTCGTTATGACGTATATTATGACATATTAGCTATGCGCATATCGTCGAATAGTTGAATGTTTGTTGACTGTTGGAGGTGGATGATGGAAAGATGAAGTGCACGGATCCTCGTCAATTGCCACTTGCCAGAGGTGGAAAGGCCACCATATCAGTAGGCTATCACCGCAACTAGTGCTTGCAGCAGTAGCAGAAGTTGTATCAAGTGCCGGCGACCAGTGCCGACAACTGTTCCATCAGTTCGTGCACGTGGCCAGGGACAACAGAGCGGGGGAAACCGCGCGTAGTCGCCCCTCAGCATCTTCAAACACTGCAGCCTCAGTGGTGGCCATCGTTTTCTGGCATTCGCCATTGGTTCTCTGCTCCGCGAAGAATGCTTGCGCCGTAGGGGCACATTAAGGGGCTTTGACGCGGACGCTTCTGTTGCGGATCGCGCGGTGACAGTAAGGCGTCAAGTGTAAGAGGCTAGCGCTGGAAGCAGCAAAGGTGTTTTAGGAAGTGGGGAGGGGGAGATGCAAGAGGAATACGAGTACCTCCGCTAGCTGATGTGACAGCTGACGTGTGTCTGTCATGACGTAATGCAGTGGAGTTGAATGAACATCGTTTTACAGCATCGTCAAACTCGTAGACATGCACACCAACCTGTGTGCATCTACGAATTGGTGTTTGTCTGATTGAGGGCAATGGCAAGGAGAATATTGCAGGGAGTGATCGCTGAGCCAGTATTCCGCCACTCATTTTTACGCGGTACGCCGTCGCTGAGTATTTGGTGATACTTTATAATGAGTTTGATCATGCTGGTGGTGGCGGCCAGTGGGCATTGCTATACAAGAAGGACAACCTCTTCTAACGCGGCTCCCACGTTTCTCCGATGGTATTTGTGTCGCAATGAGCTGCCGTCTTGTCTGGCTGACGCGACATTTATCTTGTACGTCTTTTCTCTCTCTCTCTCTCTCTATCTTCGGCTCTTTCTACCTCGCGTTCTCTTTTCTTATATTTGTCTAGAGAGTCCATCAATCTCTTTAGGTATTGTCATTTACGTAAAACCGTCAAGCATTCTTAAGCGTTATTTATCTTGTGCGTGGAACTGTGCGTGTGTGACGGAGAGAGCGTTCAAGATTGGCGATGCGTAAGACATTGTCAGAGTTGACGTTTGTGGCGAGAGCAGATAACCACCGATTCCGTGGTCTCGCTGTCGTGTTTTGATGTAAATCGCCACTTTGCCCACCTTATCACAGCTGCCATAGCGATTATACAGTAGTCATCGCATGGATCGATTTGTATTGTAGGGCTCTGTCGTGCTATAAACTGATCACACGACTACTCGGAACCAGCCAATTGACGCGTTGTTGTCTGAACGAAATTTAGATAAAGAACCTATAAAGATTTGCTACATTTTAGATAAATATTCGTCAAGTAGCGTTATTTACATAATATTCGGTACGTGCTACTTAAGTAGTATGGTGAATAGAGGCGCTTTATAGTGACTAAAAAACTATGACAAGGTTGGGCTCTAAGAGCAGATGACGACGACGGGACGGAGGATCGAAAACAAGATGATATTGGTATTTCAATTTTCTAGCTTGCATACTGGCCACAGAACGAGTCATTCCAATTGATCTAACATTTAGGTATTGCAGCATCTTAAATGAATAACGACTCAGTCGTCTTTATGCGAGCGTTAGTGGCAACAGCAAAAATAAGTGAAATAGGAAAAACGTCATTATCATGTTCAACAAGAAAATAATAATAAAAATATAACATTAGTAACACGAACGACAGAAATAACACGAATAACAAAACAAACAGTCGTCGATCACTGATTTATTATGGACGCTGTAATGACGGGACGCTCCATTGGTCGTCTCAGTAAAGCATATTCTATGCTAAAATTGCTACACTTCTGCTTTTTATTTACCTGATTGTTCAAAGCCTTGTTTAACATCCTTCGCTTGGTTACAAACATTTATTGAATACGTTCTTCACGTTACTGTAGATAAGCATCTTTAGATTACTGTAGATGCATCATATACTCGGTGCATCATTATGTTCCGTCTGCTATGTTCAAAATCAATCATGGCAGGTTGTATGTTATTTAAGATTAAACTTAATGAAAACACCGCTGCCGCGTGAAACAAAATGGCAGTGGGCTAAACGCGGCGGACGAGCGGGTTTTTTTTTTGTCAAAAAGGCGCAGCGACGTCAAATAGAGGGCGCACTGAGCAAATAGCCATCTGCGTCCGAGGTGTGACTCACCCAAACCCGATAATGTAACTCACCGGATTTTTCCGGTCAGATAGCGCCATAGGGTCTGGTGTATCCATAGGGGCTGAGGAGTGTAGTCACCCGAGGTTTGTGTTCTTCGCGTAGGTAAGTTCGATAAGAAAGCCTCTTGGACTCTAGAATACTACCTTATCTTTGAAGAATTATTCATTTGGGTTTTGCTGCGCCAACAGTTGTCCCGTTAATTGGTGTTGGACGGTGCTGGACATAAACGGTAAAAATTCTGCTAAAATATAGCAAAAGAAAACAAACCGAACGGACAAGGTGTTCCGAATCATTTGACGATAGGCTAGATGCAGGTAGGTTGCTTCAGATTTGGTAGCGAAATATTGAATGAACTGCGATGAAATTATTTGCTAAGGAGCGTCCACTGGTTGAACGATGATAGATGTTTTAAAAAGAATTCACATTTCTATCCAAAGAAAAATTGTCTGACTTTTTTACAACATATACTACAGAGCAAGAAAATGACAAGAAAAAGTAGAGAAACGATCTGTGGTGGCCCACAAATACCTATCTCAATTTGGTCTGCCTACTGCCGCATGAGGAGATCCAAATTGATTAATTTGAAAGCTTCTTTTGATAGTAATTGGTATGTGTATGTTCTATCTGGCGTTAATAAATTAGTGATATAGCAGCCCGGCCGAAAATGACTTGAACTTTTATTATGGCTTCAACTAATGCCAAGCTCCCGATCGAGCGAACAGGCCTCGTTTAGCGATCGTCCAGAGAAATTAATAATACAATTAAACTACGGATAACCCTTAACGAGTTAGTATAATTATCAATAGAACTTCTACTGGAGAACTAGAAGGTCGATGCGGAAATTTCAACCAGAAACTGATCCTTGAATGGGAAACTTACTTAGATTCACAGATCAATTGAAGCATCTGCACGCACATATAGTACAGTCTTTGTTATTATTTGGAAAGTAATCTTATTGTATTCTAGCGAATCGTCATTATTATATTCTCAAAACTATGTAGAATTCCATAAAAATATTTTATAATTCAAATTTTTTACGCTGTTGTCGTTATATAATTGGATTTTAGAGAGTTATGCCATCTGGCATCCGTTTCACTCAAAAGCCTTTTTGTCCGCTTAGAGTGTGCATTTGGCCATCGAATCGCGTATTGTAAATGTACCAATCAATAGTATGTAATGTTATAATTAAATGTGAATAAAATGGAAACATAAGGCAAATGGACCTTTACATGAATTGATTCGATGGCTACGCGTTTTTAGTTGAATTGCCCTGCGACGACATTGTGTGCTATCATTTCATTGAATACAAAGTGGCTCTTTCAATGCGAATTTCTCTGTAAAGAATTTCCCTTGAGTAAGTGCGCTACCCGCTTGCCTTGAGCTACAGATCCTTAGGAGGTTTTAATCTGTTATTTAGTTAGTGTCATCCTTGAAAGATGTCAGTAGTTATCCGTTTCAGCGTCCGACACAAAACATTCGCACTACTGACTGGCATATAGCGCAATGACATTTAAATACAAAAATTCGAATGTTATTATTCTTACTTAACTAAATGATAAGCTTGCTCTCTTGTTTTCTGAAAAAATGAAACTGAAATCTGCTTGCCGTCTTCATAGTTATTTTTTTGTCTAAGATAAAAAGTCCTATGCGGACACCTAATTTAAAATTTACTGAAATATTTTAGATTTTGCACCGGAATCTGTCGACCGTATTCAGCAAGATATTGCTATTCATGGTAAAACTTATCAGTACGTGAGCAGTAATCTTTTCAAGCGATTAATGCATCCGATTCAATTTTGTAAAGGAACAACGCGTTAGTTTAAAATGCATTATTTTTATAAGTCATACATTTATTATTTTTCAATATTTTTCCGGTTAGCTGTGGAAGAACAGAAAAGAAAGATCTCATACGTTTGTGACGAAAGCGTATATTATCCCATATCAATTGCGTATCCCTAGCAATCATGCATATTTGTGTCGTGGTCACTCACACATTGCAGTCTTATTAAAACACTCGCTGGGAATGATGAAAGCTAAGCTTACTTACTAAAGAACAAAAAACTATAGGTAAGTGTTCGGCTATTGCAAAATTTCTCTAGATGATTAAATCAACCCTAGTTGATCGCTCTAGGACTTTATTAGGTAGTTGATGGACCAGACCAAACCGAGCGTGCTCTTTCTATAATTGACACAACAGTTATGTATGAAAGGTATGGTAATTATTTCAGGGCATAGGTACACCACCCGATGTTTAGTACTTTGGCTTTGATAATTGTGGCTACGCTGAGAAGATGAAAAGTTAGCAACTTTTGTCGAAAATAGTCTGTTATCAATAAAAACATTCACACACAATTTATGCTGAAATAAAGCATATCCACCCGTCTGTTCCGTCCAGTCGTCTTGTTGAGCCAACTTCATTTGATTACAAATAATCTACGTATATCGGCGGATATATGTTGACGCATGCTTTGTAACGAGAGCTCGCTAGTTACACTTATAATGGCAAAGACTGTTTTTGCGAGTGTTGAACAGGTTACTGCAGAAGTATCGCTAATGATGCACAATCCAGGGAAGAAACGAAGACGAAAAGTGTCTTGGAAAATTAGTATACTGACTTATCCGTAAATCAAAATTGAAACTATAGCCTATTTCAAGACGGCAGTTTTACAACTCTTAGGTTCTCACAGCTGATGTCTGTTGTTTGCTTTTGATTTCAATGTCTTTCATTTGTTTTCCAAAACGATCGCGGTTTTAATTGCTGCCCGATGCATAAACGGTCTGCATGGAAAGCAACTGCTTAGGTATTAAGGAAAAATACTCTGTTCTCTGGATAAAATGTCGTATGTCACATCCGACATAGCGTGTACTGGCAAGCACTAGCTGAACCAATGTTTACGTGAAAGAGTATTTTGAAACTTTAGCGAATGCCACAACCTTTATACTTAACACCAAGGTGCTCTTAACCAAGAGTTTGTGCTAGTATTTTAGATTGAGGTCAAACGAATGCGAAATGTACAGCAACATCCGAAATATATCATGTACAGAACATTAGTGCCTTTTCATTTTTTTATATGTATACAAACACATCTCTATCTAGTATAATTGTATGAAATCGAAAATTCGAATATAGCTTTGTTCGTAGCTTTGAATTAGTTTTGGTGGTCTATCACGCTGACCACTGTCGTTATATTTTGTCCACGTTAAAAACGACACGGAATATAAGTTGGAGTTCCGTTATATATATATATATATACATATATGCTTTCCCTGTAATCACGACGCTCCTCTTTTCTAGTTTTAATCTTTCCAGTAACTAATATTCGGTATCCGAAAGAGTTCTTGTGGTAGGTTTGAAACTGCTTCCAGTATTAACCCCGACATTCGAATCTAAGCGAAACGGAAAACAGTTGGTCCTTAATAATCATGTTGTTGCATTCCCACGTCGAACATTTAACATAATTTTCGCAATATGAAATACTCCGGTTCTATTATCTTCTTCTAATGCTGCTGTACTTTGTCTCAGACGTTGCTGAAATGCCAGCTGCCGTCAACCGATCATTATGACTTGTTAAATTAACTGAAGAATTGCTATGTGTCTTATACAGCGACGGCATAAACCATTGTATCAAACAGACGTCAAGCAAGGGACTGTGTACATCGTTGTAGGATACGCAATGAATCTATAGTGACCGCTTTGGTCATTTAGTACTAGACTATCGACTGTTTTGTACCGTTCTTTCGGTGGTCAAACAAGCAGACATATAAAAATATCTATAATTCGTATAAGTTTCCCACATTGCAGCTGTTCTACCAAAGCGTATTTAATCATTTCTGACCTCATGGCTTAAATAACGCCGGCGTATCTTATTAAATCTATGTGCAATTCAGCCAGGAGGCGGCTTCTGTGGTTCGATAAATCCTGCCTCTAGATCGCGAGCATTGAGTGCTACGAGCTTAGCAAAGCGTAAATCGACTTTATTGACGTTTTACTTTTAGACCAGTCCTTCTTTAATCCAAATGTCCATCTGCTTTCGAGTGTGCTTGGTGAACTGTCTATTATTAATTGAGCATATCTACGTGTGTGAATCTGCTTGTAAGCAATCTCTGCCTATGTCGTTTATCCATATTTCTAGTACCTCCATGTCCGAGCGTGTTCGCGTGCCGTGTTGGCTCCTACCATCATTGAATTCGACATTTCTGATGACACTCTTGACGAAATGCTTATTGCCTCTAATGATAGGTTGCATACAAGCTGGCCGACATGCCTAGGTATACATTGAAATCTATCGCGGTCTTACTACTGCTGCGAAGCCGCAATTAACATGAATAGTGCTTGTGTATAGTTATTTTACGAAAAGGTAAACAAGACGAACACTTGGGCGTCGAAACATGATTCTAGCTGGTGGATGGTGACGCGAACCGTCGCTTTGAATCTCCTCTTAAATTTGGTATGTTAATGCTCTCGAACCTAAAAGTGTTGCCATTCCAGCAAACCTGAGCCGTGTTCGTCATTAACAGGGATTTATTATCATTATTTTTAGAAAAATTCAGTCTGCCTTCGAAGAAAATGCAATGAGAAAAGCGAGAGAGAATCGCGAGGTCACATATAATAGTGTTTACAGGCATTGTAATGATTTAAAGGACTCATTTTAACTTCGAGGGTACAAAACGATTCGTAAATTGGTAGGGTGATCAGTTGGTTCCTTTTAAGAGCCTACGTGCATAAAAAGTATGACTTGGTATACGACCAACGTACTTTGTATATTCTAATCAGGTTGTGAATAATAGTCAATTAGCTCCATAATCTTATAAATTGTTGAACTGGTATTACGCTATAGACAAGCGTTTACTATGGCAGTCAAACAAACTGAATGGTCTGTGTAGCATAGAGCGGTGTCGCTTGAATGACATTGAACCAAATCGACCAAGGTTTAGAAGTTTACTTGGTCTTAGCTCAAATTAAATATGAGAACATGGAGTTTCGTTATTTAGATAACTGTCTGTCGTTCGATTATATGGGGATTAACTAACTGGTAGATCTAATGTTTACAGGGTAACCTTCTGTCTTTAATGTAGGTAAACCTTGAACAATAATGTGTTTCTTTACAGAATTATCTACAGCGCTATACGAAGTAATGGTACCTTGCGTTGTCGGTAGAAAAAAACTTCAACCACGAATGTTTATCGGAAACTTGCCTCATGGACATGAGAAGTTGTTCATTCACGCTAGCTTTATGATAATTAACATTTCTAGTTAAGTTTCTGGTCGAAACGAAGTGCCTTTTTAACCGATTACCTTCGCTTGCTGTTTTCGCTGTTTTTGCCTCTGGATTTGAGTCAGTTCTGCTAGCACTGACGGTATTGGCAGAGTAGAGGCGAACGCTGATTGTGTTTTATGAATCTGCTCTCGGTGTTGTGAGTAGGGCCAACAAAAACACAGCCGTATATCTGAAAAGGGAAAGGCCTCTCGCGAATTGACAGCGTGAGTGCCTCCTGAAGGAGCTACAGCCATGGCCATTCCGGCCAAGCTGAAGAAACTCTTTCCACTGCGATCCGTTGATGACCTTGTCAACATTTTCAGGTGCGTGCTTTGACTCACTGACTACACCAAACGTTTGCATGCCTAACCAACGACAAAATTTTTGTACAGAGTCTCAAATTTGTTTTATGGATACCTAGTTCGATTGTTTTGAACATATATTTCCATTTGTGTATGGTTGATTAAACTAACAATACCTTCAACCGCACATTCCAATAAACATTAATGTATTTCATGCTGCTTACAGATGTATGATGGACGGCCCGAGCCCTCCTGATCTGACTCTGACGTCTATAATTCTTGGCTACCTTGAGAATGTCCTTTGCGCGAAACCTCCTAGTGAGAATCCCGCTTCGGACAATGAGTCGCAAAGCTCGGCGCAAGAAGATTTTCCCATTGTATGTATGCTTTGTGGTCTGATAGATACTTAAGCAGGTGGTGTGGATCGCCAAGTCTTTGACTGCAAAGCTGAAAACTCCTGAAAAAGAATATTAAGCTTAGAAATCAATTATTGCAGAGAAGTAAATATCTAACGTCATACGAAAAATATCGCCTGCATGCTATTAGCTGATGACAGGTACATGACGTACGTGTCTTTACAATTAGAATGGCTACATTTTTACCGTAATGACAATAAATTAATTTGTCAATGATAATTGTCAATGACTTTGAGAGGAATAATTCTTCCGGCTATTTTTTAACATTGTTAGGAAGCAGAACGCGTTCACATGCAAAGTTAATCTTTACAGTGTCATTCGCAGTGGCTCCATTTTAAATCCAGCCTAGAAGCTTGATGTTTTATCCAATTAGGAACTGGTTATACAAAAGATTTAACATTAATGCGCTGTCCACAGGTGAACCTTGAGGAGGTGAGCGCATTGTATTCTCAATTCTCGACGATGATTCGGGGATCAGTCGACCTCTCTGTGCAGGAGACGGGCCCACAGCGGAGGCTAACTCGCCCTCTTGTCAAAAAGATCTCTGACGTTATCTGGGATACCCTCCACAGGTCTTACGGACAAGATAGGCCACACCTGCAAAGCATCTTTAGTTATCTCACAGGTATACACTTATCTTTAACAATTGATGTGATGGCGGTTTTTTTCGTCCCATACTTTCACCGATTAGCACGGTTATTTTCAGAATATTTAAGAAACTTCTCAGGGTCCGGGTAAATCCTCGGATTGTTTTGTTTTGCCGGACTACTCACGTGTTTTGTTTTATTCTTTTTCCTCTTTGTGTTGTTTTGCTTACAGCCAATAAGCTCGACTGCTTCGGTCTTGCGTACACTACTGTCGCAGCCTGTCAGGTCTTGAATGTCAGCGATGTCCGACTCTGTCTCAGCGAGGACCACGCTTGGATTATGTACGTCGATGCTGTAACGGGTCGAGAAGAAACTGCAGAGGTGACCTGGCACGGTAAGAAACTACAGCGAACGCGGTTTTTAGCCCAGCGTGTTTTTGAATTTAGCCGCCTGCAAAATATTATACGCGCGGTGTTTAGTCACGGCGTTTGTCCTTTTTTTGACTCTCGATGTTCACGGTAATGTAATACTCTTTTCCATCTCTTACATTGCTACTGCATGTCAAATGACCATCTGAGTTGGCAAATGTTATTTATTTAGGAAAAATCGAGGATAGGAGAGGCCAACCAATATCACTGGGAGAGCGCTCATGGTTGTACCTGAACGGACATGCCATTGAGTGCACACGATTCACCGAGATCGCAGCCGCTATATTGGCGATGAATCCTTATGCTTCGTCAACTGCCGACTCCGATTTACTTATACAAATGCAGAAGGTGAGAGAGTCGGGAAAATGAAGATTTAAGCGTAGTACGGTGCACAGTCGTCCTCCACTAGCGTACGGAAAATATGGTAGCACCATTTAAGTCTACGACTCTGCTGATATAATCTTTCTAGAAAGTTCGCTGGAGGAAATAAGGGCTAGTTGCATTTCTTTTTAAAAAAAATGTTTGTAAACGAAGCAAATCATATTTTTTGTGTTTGTTTTGTTTTTCGGCACAGAAACTGCTCTGGCTGATGTACGACGGAGGGCATCTGCGGGGTTACCCAATGGCTCTTGGTATCTTAGGTGAGTTGGAGTCTATGCAAGACACTCCGGAGACCGAGCACACGGCACTCGAGCTTTTTCAGGAAGCCGTCGAAATAGGTGAGTGTTGTAGAGATGACAGAGTGTGAAGCAATTTAGTCAACAGCTAGAACTCGCTACTTATTTTTAGTCTTGCTTAAAACTGCTTTTTTGCGGAAAACTCTGGAAAATTACTTAAATTGTGACAAATAGTTTCCCGAAATAATATTGGTACAAGCAGCTAGAATAAGGTCATATAAGTCCCCGTTCAAATTTTACTAATCTGTATGCCGGTCCATAGGTTTATCATTGTAGTACGTTAAGGCATTTGCAGATGGAGTCAAGGTACCAATAATGCCAGTAATACCTCTTCTAGGGCAATGCTTTATTGCTCATAATCTTAGAACGCTCTTGGCTGAAGTTCTTGTTTATGGCATCCTCCTATTCATTTTGTATCAACAGGTCGGACCGTTTATGCAAACCATCACGTCTACCCATACACGTACCTGGGTAGTTTCATGTTTCGTTGCCAACGCTTCGCTGACGCGCTGCATTGTTACGCCAGCGCGGCTCAGGTGATCCGAAATTTCAACTACGGCCGTGAGGACGAGGAGATTTACAAGGAGTTTATGGAAGTTAACAACGAGATCATACCTCAACTTGTGAAATATGACGGTCAGTTAGTCTTACATACTTACAAACTGGGACTGTCCATTCTTTTATGTACTAACTTTGAGATAAAACATTCCAAAACCTGTGGTAAAAAAATTGGATCGTTTACCTGCAGGACTGCGGAGTGGCCTTTGACTGCTCGACTGTGTATCTCACAGGATTGGTATGGTGTATTGGCTAATCAACCTGAAAAATATCATTAAAGGTTGTATACAAAACCCGTCATCGAAGGCGAATGGATCAAACATTTTCGAACAGATTGTGCTGTTTTCAGAACAAAGATAGTGAACTCGAAATAGTATGGCTAATATTTTTTTTCAACACCGCCTTAATATCTACGTGTCGAATTTACTCTTTAGGAATTGTCGAGGATGCGACGTGCTTCGCTCAGTTGCTTCGACTGTGGGACGGTTTATGCGGTTGGGAGGAAGGATCTAGCACGCCGGTTTTGCATATTGGCTGGGCAAAACCATTCGTCTCCGTCCTGAACAAGTTCCCCGCTCAAACTCGGAAGGCCGTACACATTGTTAGTCTCGGCGACCCCTCAGACAGCTCTAGAAATAACAATAATGGTGAGAAAAGTTAAGAGGACCTGGACTTGCACATTCGCTAAAGGGTGGATGAAGTGAAACTTTTTTCTATACGTTGGAAAACCGTAATTGTGCTCGTACTAAGTTCACACATTAACATCGTTACAGAGATCAAAGCGGAGAACGATCTACAACCGTCGCCGTCATCTGGCGGAGAAGACCGAAGCGAAACCCCTACCAGAAGGGGCAGTCAAAGTCGAAAGAGCCGCGGCCTGCCGTCACATCAGCACCAACAACATGATCGAATCGCTGAAGAGTCGACGAGTGGGCAACCTGTCCCAGGACCAGCTGACAGAGACACCAAGGTCTAAATTTCTCGTTTAATTAACAGTATATTAAATAGAGTTTAGGCTTTTTAGTTTAGATTAAGGTTTTGATGCGACCGTTGAGTATCAAAAAACACAGCGCATTACAGGCGAAGGCTGACGCGATTATGGAATGTCCAACAAGACTTCCTCCCGGTTATAACAGTGATCCATTTTCCTGAAAATTCAATATTTCTCATACAGGAGGGGGAAGCGTCCCAGGACATGAACGACAATGACCTTAAAAAGGAATTTCGGCGAGAGGAGAGCCCAGGGTTCTCAAAGGTTTCGGATGAAGAACGGGCGTTTAGAGAGGAGCAGGAAAAGAAACTGGATACGGTGGTATTCAGCAGTCAGGTTAGGGCAGTATTAACGTTGCAGATTTCTAGCGCAAGAAGGACCTTAGAATCAAATTATTTTTAACGTTTAAGAGCATTTGTGAACTGAGATGGTACTTCTACTTATCAATTTATTACCTTAAGTAGTTTTTTATTAACGGGGTTCATATCAACCTCAATTTTGGCTGCATTGGTATTAGTGATACATGTAATCGTTGAATCTATACATCGGTAACAGTTGTATTTTCTCTTCTTCCTGTATAATGCTTACTCGACTGGTTTTTTTTCAGAAAATGATTGGCCTACGGCATCTCCTGCTAGCAGATAAACTCAACATCTCCGCCATCCAACTCCAGTTGACTGCGCAAAGCCATTTAGCTGGAAAGCACAAACTCGACGATGATAGTCGACGCAAACGTGCTCGTCGGGATTAGACAACCTTTAGAATACAGTTTCATGTAGAGCCGGATTCTTTAACATTGGGCGTTACAAACAGTTGATTGTTTATTGGACACAAGAACAAAATCTAGTGGCAACCAACTCCTCTAAAAGGTCTTAAAACTAAACTCTTTGGAAGCCTCCTCCGTTGTAGGCTCGATATTATCAATATTTTGAGCACCGATGAATCGCCTTAGAAGGCCTTCGCATGAACGACTGGGATATTTTCCTAAAGACAGTTTAAAAGTTTGAGCTCTCCTTACCCTTTAGTCTCGCCTATTTTGGAGAGTCCATGGCGAAAACGTGCCGAAACAAGGAGAGTATACAACTAGCTCCTCTTTACCATAGAAGAACACTAGCGAATGAGTGGGGGACGGCGTGAGTGGGAGACGGCACCCCTTAGTTCCCGTAAATCACGAGGAACAACATTTGCGACGTAACGCCACCTTTCTATGTCGGGTATATATTGTTATATATCCTAGATGACCAGATGATGAAGTTGATTAGCTCGACCACTACTCTTTATATTATAATTTACTGACTGTAATCGCTCGTGCTGAGGGAAACATGTGTAGCTTTGCATTTCTCTGACGACAGTGGAGTTTTCCTGTGTTTTTGTATGTGTGTTTGTGGATGCGCGCGTGGTTACGCTGACATAGCATTAGCTCCGTATTCAGCAGGACTATGGATAGGATGAAGGGCGACAACATAACTAAAACACCTACATTAGCGAAGCTACCGTGCTGGGAGAGAAGTAATAGGAAGAACAATGCCACAAAACAAATTCGAGTAAAATGGGACTAGAGAGGGCCATAATTCACTTACGTCAGTCGAATGATACTGTCCCCTGTGACGACGGAGAATACTGTGTTGACAGATGGAGAAAAAGTGTTTAAATGTGTAAGTGAGAAATCAGATTAAGATAATAGGAGAGAAGATGAGGCATTCACCAGCGTCAGCTCGTGAATACGTGACTAGTGAAAGAACAAGACACTCGACAAAACAGCATCTATACTAGGTAGTCCAAAAAGTTTTAACATCCAGACGGATAAGGATACAAAGATCTCTTCGACATACATTTATTCTAGAGGACTACTAGGCTAGCAAACACAAAATGAAAAGAAGGTTTTGTGTAGTTGAATGTTACCTTCTATTCACTCCATAACCAATGGCCATATAAATACAATGCATACCGCCACCATTACCACGTCGATGTAATTGAGCAACTAAAAGCACGATACAGAGGGCAAACATACGTAAATGGGCCAATTCTTTGTGACGATATCAATGTATAGCGTTTGTTCTCACATCACATATACACACACAAACGCAAATTTCAAGTTTCAGGTTTTAAGTCTATTTATTATATATCTACATTAAACAGCCGGATAGACATTCTCATCCAAACATTTTATTCACTCATTGTGTACACGAAAAAGCAAGCTAGTTTTAACGATATGTTATTGCCACTATTCCTGCGATTACAAAAATTGGTATAGTAATGGAGTGTGTGAGAAGTGTGTCGGGTGCGAAGCTAATTTATATATATGAAAGGCGAAGAATAGCAAACGCGAGTCATTGAATTGTTCGATATCGGTAAATCACCAACCGCTTAAATTGGGAGCGGAATATCGAGTCCTTCATGGCGTGTGCTTCATTGCCTCGAAGTTCCCAAACATTTTATCATTACTGTGCATTTAGGTGTACAGTATTATTGCATGCAGACCAGACCGAGGAGGGACAAATAGAGTGTGGTACATTTCCTATCTGCTGGACAGTGAGATATGATAGTGTGAGAGAATGCAAACATGCTGGTATGCGGACACACAAATGGTATAATGTGGTGTTTGAATTTGAGTGCCGTAATTCAGAAGAAACGAAACCGAAGGATATGCGATGCAGTGTTAAACGCTCTTTCATAGAAGTGAATAGACAATGAAGCAGGATTCCCTTATTTTTCCGAAACGCACATAGATAACCGTTACGTACACGTATAAATAGCAGAATTCTAACACAAAGGCACTTTTAAGTGATGCCCAAAGCAGATATATGATACTGATAGGGTGTTCAATATGTTAGCACGCGAACTAATAGTAGTAATAAGCTGCAACTTCAACAGCTCTTTTATCTCGTAATTACACAATCTAAGATTGAGTAAACTCTTTGTTAGGACAGATATTCATCACTTACTGGTCGATTTGGTACAATTTAATTGGCTAAGTGGCGATTCGTTTTGTCTAGATATCGCATATTAGTAACACAGAGTTTAACTACACGTGACAGGGAACATTTTCATAAAATTGGTCAATTATCTTTAAAATTATTTCGAAAACCAGCTCACCGTCTAGCTCCATTGCGAATCCAAATTTTATGTGATTTCTTAGTATGGAATCAGCTACCTCAGGAATGGCGTATTCTTTCTTAAGTTTGTTTTTTGATGCCAGATAAGAGATCCACGTTATATCCATTTGTACTGCTGATAGCTGTTTGCCTTCATTTATCAATTTTAATACATTTTTTAACTGTCACGAAGAATTCAATTATTTAAGATCTTTCAGTGATTTTGAATGCTAAGCGTATGTGTTCATTTTTTTAATTCTAACTCTATATATTTTGATAGCTTTGCGTGATTCAACTTGACGTCTTTCTGTATATGTCTCAGGGGGATCGTGTTCGTTTTTGTTATGGATTTTTTGCTGGGTTTTTAGCTATATGGGAAGCGAAAACAAATTATGCGTTACTATTATTATGACTATGGTAGTCGTAACAACCATTATGTGTGTACACGATGTATATGAACCAGAATAAGTTTGCTGATATATAATAATTTGTATATATTTTGCCTGAAAAATGACTTTGGACCTTCAAGTATCTGTGGCTTATTGAACTCCTGTCTTGTAGATAAAAAGAAAAACCTTTTACCGGCTTCTATAGGTCATCTAGTGGCATCAAATGCATAGCTCATCTATAAATTATCAAAATATTGAGAAAGGAAAACCATTCACGTCTTTTCGATCAATCTAGAACGTTGACGACTTTTTTCTTTGCAATCCTATAAGGAAGTACCTTGAGCGGATAGATTATAGCTTCTTAGTTTTTATTCGAATTATTGGACTCACGTCAGCCAAATCGCGAAACCGTCAGGTGCTAGGGTACGGCCCACTAACATTTTCTCCGAAATGCTTCAAAATTAGCCAGGTTGATATAAAGATGAATATCTACAAGTTAGTGTTTAGTGTACGTGCCTCTAAAGTTCTCGAAGACCAACACAAATAGATTTTTCCTGTCAGGCACAATATACACTACACTACTATTGCTTCTATTCATTATAGTATGTTTACAATAGTTCCTTGTGTTATCTGGTGGACAACACAGTAGAATGGAAAACCTTGGAGCAAACAACCTTGTATGATGGACCTATACGCATGTTGATTACACATTCTTATGCCTCTAGGTAATGACATGTATAGTTAGTTACACCAAATAGACAGAGAATACTGTACGTATGACTATGGGCTGATACCTAGCATTTTGGCAAGTGACACAGGTGTTTTTTTCTTGTTCCCTGAATGGTCTCAATAGCGTGGATTTATAGTACTGATTGATTATGAATTAAATCGGTATGAGCGATCAAGAGTCGTAATAAAACCGCTTAAGTGATGAAGAAAATATTGGTGGGTGTACACTACCGTATGCCTAACATTACGATTGCGTATACGTGTCTTTGTTGTTGTGTGTGAAATGAATCGGGGCCGAACGGAATGAAAGGTCTGTAGGTCAAATTAATTTGCTGCTTAATTGCAAATTAATCCGTTGAGTTACTGGAGAGGAACATTTCTCTGCGAGTGTAATATTGAATTACTGAATTTAATGTTTAGCCAACCTTCTCAAAGATAAGTAATACAATCCTTTTGAAAATGAGTATGCGATACTCAGGCATAAAGTGTGTAATATAATGTTGGATTACTGGGTGGAGAATGTGTCTATTTTGCTAGACAATATAAAAATGAATGCGTGAGTCAGATGGTGAATGATAAACTTGTGAGAAAGATGGTAGATATTTGTACTGTAACTTACGCGACCATGACATGACACGTCAGCACCCCTCCACTTTTACCACGAACACGAACTTTGATGGCCCGGGAAACGGACCCCATAAATCCGACAAGACCCGTGAACCCTATGTATCTTTAAAGGCAAATTTTATTGACACTTTTTATTATGCGAACAGGTCTTATCCCAAAGATAGTCCTACCACTGCAGTCCTCTACCGATTGTAACTCAACCGACTGTCTATAATACTAATAGCCGCATCACGAT
The DNA here is from genome assembly GCA_002081605.1 of Tropilaelaps mercedesae. NCBI lineage: Eukaryota > Metazoa > Arthropoda > Arachnida > Mesostigmata > Laelapidae > Tropilaelaps > Tropilaelaps mercedesae. The sequence continues at coordinate 26,423 of MNPL01001653.1, forward strand.
TGATGTTACTCAATTGTTTATCGAGGCTGACTGATATGTAAATCCTTGACGATATTCATATAGAGCGTGAAAAATTTACATTATAGACCGATATCATGTATCAATTTGTTAATTGTCAATAAAGCAACTCCTGATGGATACGCAAAATTTGGAAGCGCTAACAACCGCCACATGGCACAAGAGCTTACCGACGACCAGACGCAAGCATTAGCACGAGTAAGTACAAAAGCGACAAAAAAGTAATAGTGTTAAAAAGATAAATCACAAAGAAGGACTCAAACTACTACCCTTTCATTTACATATACTTAATGTCTGTACCGGTACGCTGGGAGCCTAAACCCATAGATTTATGATCCTTGTGTCGTAATTGTCGATGATGGCAGGACCTGCAATGGACACAGAGAAATATTCGACAGGCAAATACACTTGCTATAGGCCACGTATATATTAAGCAGGGCATGACAAAACAGACTAATAAGCAAATTCGAAAGCCATATGAGTCGTGTCGGGTGTTCATTCTCATAACCGAGTCATTCTCCTTCAAGAAGAATTCGAGAAATTCTCCTTCAAGAGCAACAACTGCAACACACATACACATACGCCACCACGGTATGGTAACTATGCAGCTATGCAGCAAACAGATAATAGCGCTTTTTTACGTATGCTCCTCAAAAAATTACAAATGAAGTTGATATTACAAAACCGCGGATCGATACACCGGTGCTTTCCGATTTCAGAGTTGCTGACAGTCTTTATAAGACAGATCTCCGCTTCTACAATTAGTAAATCAAACTGGACTCTGGCTAAGTGTTTGAATCGAAGTGCCCAACGCAGAAATGTTCCTGGAAAGAGCCATAAGTCTTCTTCAACTCTGCACAGAATAGTTCTACACAATTACAAAGAACCCGTAACTTTAGGTAAACAAAAGCATACTTAATACATTTATCACTGCGGCAACAGGCACACGCGCTAGTTTCGAAAAGAGAACAGGTAGACGACATAAATTCAGTAAGGTTCAATTCGGCAACAGAATTGCCTAGACGGAGCACTTGGTTGAAGCAAAAAGCTGAACGTGTTTATCTTGGAAAAAAGTGACAAATTTTATATGACACTGACATGACTAAGAGATAGACCGCACGCGTTGAACATCAACGTGAAACCCGAAATGTACATCAACTTCTATATAGTCTAACTGTGATAGAAAATATTGACGTGTTGTGTCTAATATGTCCTCCACACATGAGATGACTGACTCTGGATAATCTTAATGATGGGCGAAATTGTTAAAATAATTATAAAAATAACGATGACAATAAGCATGAAGACGATATCGTGCATTGAATAATGATCATTAACAGAATAATGAACCGATGAACACAGCAGGCCAACAACATCAGCGGAAACAACACAAACAATAATAACAATAAAGACAACAATAGTTGCTACAATAAGAAGATGGATAATGATAACAATAACCATAACAATGAAAACGGTATTCATTTGATGATTGAGATGAGACTGTAACGCACATATAAGGTGAATGATCGGTGGATGATCAACACTAATAAAAGTGAACGATGGTTGATGCTATTAATAATACTAGATATTACGAGCGATAATTATCACGCTAGTAATAACCTTAATGAGATCCTGTAACAGTTAAGCGAGAACAACAGCTAGTGCGGAGGCAATAAATAAAAAAAAACAGTAGCAAATAAGCTTTATTGCGTTCTGTGGTAAAATACTGAGTAACACGTGCTGCTTTTAAGATGGACGATAGAACGATTCCGGGCAAATAGTGCCAATGAAAAATCCATATGCTGCTGACACAGTGAATGCGAATGTAGGTTGAACTACTGCTGTAGTCGCTGGTGCCATTCGTAGTAGCTGCACTCTACCCGTGTGCAATTATGTCAACATTTAGTATCGCACTGGAATGGAGACGCACCTGCCACGACTGTCTCTGCTCGAACTGTTGTATGAGCTTAGCGGATTGGTTGAAGTACACTTGAAAGAATTCCTGGTTCTCGTTTACGTTGTAGTGTATGTTCGGACGTTAATTTTCGATTATCATTTAGACTGGTGTACTGTTTTACCATATTATTTACACATCGAATTTTTATTGTTGGCGGCGAGCGCGTATGCTTACTACCGTGGGTTTTTGTAAACGTTTATTCGTACTGGCCTCTGAATATGAGCAAATACCCCACATGTTTGGGACTGAGTGTTGAAGCACGGTAGACTCGACAACGCGTGCAAATGATAGTTGGGCTACTAATGCTCATGAAATCCTGATTTCTACTGAGTAATGTATAAGTGAATTCAATAATGCTGGAGTGCTTGAATAATTTTATCATTAATAATTGGCCTTCGTTCATAAAATATCTTATGGCCAAACAATTAGTCATCCTAATTTATCGTCACAGTCCTCTGTAGGCTTTTCCTTAAACGTTCCTCGTCGTCTACCACGTAACGGTCTTTAAAAATCGATTATTATAGCGTTTACCGTTGCTCGTAGACCGTGTGTATAGCCTCTCTCTCTAATGGCCTTGACGAATTAGAATAGAAAAATTAAATTCATTGAAGAGAAAGCTGATGTCCTTTCGCTAGTTACCGCTTGTAAAACGGTTAGACGGTCATAGAGTCGAACTTTTCTTGTTTCTAGTTCTGTTTCAGTTGAACCGAATTACGACAATAGTACCAAAACGAGCAGCAACGCTAATATATTTTATCTGCTCTGGTTGCGCTTTTGTCTAGCTAATCTTTTTACGAATCCAATAATTTCTTTGTATACCATATTACTACTGTCCATTAGTTGACTAACATTTACATTATGATTGGTAACGTACCGATGCGGCTTATGCTACTAACACCATCATTCTAATCATTATTGTTTCTAGGGCCGTATATATTATGAGTAGTAGAGATAATGCAGTAAGACGATACCCGTGAGTTATATATAAAAACATATATTCATACAGACAAGGGAAAATAAAGAAAATAAGATCCTGAATATAATGGAAATGATACGGTAGCAGTATAGCAAAGATATATATATATATATATATATATATAT
>MNPL01001659.1:0-21336 GCA_002081605.1 Tropilaelaps mercedesae
TATATATATATATATATATATATATATATAAATTTATGCTGGGAATTTCATTTTAAATCTCTCCGTGACTATGTAATCTAGATTGCCCTTCAATGTTATGTATTATCGTTTTAGCGTTGTTTCTGTGCTTTTCTTCTTGCACCGAGCAGTTGGGAAAACCCCTTTCTATTACATTATATGATAATCCTTTATGCACAATGTTATATGCTTTGATTAAATATAATAACTTTTTAATACTTGACCTTATTTCCGTGCCCTGGATATTTCATCATTTGGTTCAGAAAACAGAGGTGAGCATTTAGCTTTTTTTGAACTCACACCATCTTTCCCCAATACTGCTATTTTGTTTTTATATATCTATTACCCTCTTCCAAAAGGCTCACATGAATATAGGATACCTAGTTGTGGTAATGGTTAGTGGCCTTGCTTCCTAAGCCATAATTATTCGCTCTTTCTTTAGAAATCAACGACACCCGTTTCTTTGTTCTCCGTCTCTGAAATAAGCGTTTCCTAAAAAACGATGGAATAACCTTTTTTTTTAACTTAAATTTACTTCTCGCCAAATAATCTTATCACTTTCAGCATTATCCCATCTAACCGGCACGCTATTTTTGTTTTCATTTGTATTAATATGCTTCCTATTTTCCCTTATTGAGTAATTATTTGCGTGTCTTTCTCCGTGTATACTACCTCACTGTCAAGTAACAAAGTGGTTACCGCTGCATTCATTTCCAGAGTGCATTGTCGTTTTTCTTTTTAGTTGAGCTATTTCCGCCCCTCGTTAAAACAAGCCTGTTTATTTCTTCGACTTTTTGGTGCCCTAAGACCCTTGTAAGATATTAATTCATTTGAATATTGTATTTTCTTTTACGTGAAGATTTGTACCTTTTTCGATTTTATATACTCCTCCTAATATAATTCTGCTTTAGCAACATCTTGTTTAACGATTCGTCGAGGTTCCCTACTTCACCTTCTCCTCCCCTGTTTGTATCGTCTGTTTGAATATTTTATCTCATGAAACCATCTTGCATGCAACCATCTTTTTGTCTTTCTTGAATATTTTTAATTTTCTATAGTATAGGGCTCAACGTTCTTCTTCATTATTATTGGGCATTTGCTATTACTAAATACTTCAATTACGGTTATCCTACTGACGCACAAGTCGTTCTAGAGCCCTATTTATAGCCTTACGAGCTGTTCTGAAACCCTTGCCTTTTCTAGTGGCTACCAGTACTAATACTGAATAAACCGTGAATTCCGCTATCTTCCTTACATGCCACGATAAACCTTCTCACCAAATTAGGATTAAATTAGGTTATAACGTAAGGTACTTGTGGTTCATCGTGACCTGCACTACGTCTATGAGGCCGCATACTTCAACTTGGGCTTCATCGGCTACTTGCAAGTCTTCAATCACTGGATCAAGTCGGGCACTTGAACTTTTATTCTTACAACCGTTGTCTCTTTCATTACTTTTGCAATAGCTCTGACCGGTTTCTAACCGTGTTTGAGTCCTTTACTGCCAAAACGCTCGAGGGTTTGTGACTTCAAATAGGTAGTTACAGTTCTGCCTGCTTAGGTTTCTGAGATTCAAAGCAGCTGCGGACGCTTACTTTCTACAGGGTGATCTGGATAGCTTTCTCTACATTCTTCTCAAGTTGCTCTAATTTACTCAAAAATCCTGTAGAACATTGGTCATTTTGGTAAGTTGTTGCGCTAGAATTCAAAGTTCGCACGTGGCCAATAAGTTGTTATTTAATTCTACCAGGCCGTTTTTATTGTCTACGCGTCTCTCTCTCTCACCTTCTCTGCAAGTCTCGTCGAACCGTGTTTACGTTCGTCCACGAAATATTTCAGTTCACTTTATTCCCTGCTGGTTTTCGGTATATCGAACCTCTTTTGCACATTTGCACATGCTGTAAAGGTGCAATGTGCACATTTAAGGTACATTCGGCGCCTGCCACATATTTTCTGTTCTCCAGAATGGACTTTCAGGCGAACACCTCTAACATGTTTGCTTACATGTAATTGCACTGTTCCATTTCGCAGATTTTTAGAGAGGTCTAACATCTTGCTGCTTTCTGCTTGATTTTCTCCACTCGAATTTTTGCCGGCCATCACTCACCTCCTATTAGTTTCTTTATTTATTTTCTCCTATAGAATTTTGTAAGTTTCTATATATTTTTGGCTTTACACCTTCTCTTCCCTATTTAATAGCGTCAAGAATTCAGAACAAATTTTGTGCACAGGTAGAGTTGTTGTGGTAGAGTTCGTCAGTTTGAAAAATTAAAGCCCTATCTCCTGTTTACATACACCTCTGCTACTCACTTTTAAATCAGACAGTCGCTGTTGTTCGTCATAACAAGCTATGTGCCTATCGCGTACGGTCGTAAGATCAGCTGCAGTTAAAAAGCCATGATTTCTATACTAAATATATTGCTTGACCCTCGAGTTCCTTATTTGTAATAAATAGAGGTTTCTCTGTTAATGATAAATAGAAGTATTTTAACGAATACGGACATAAAAGGTTTGCTGGGTACGACGGTATCACCTGTGTTGTAATTTGCAGAAATGGTATTAAGCAGGACTCGACCTCCGCTGTATACTTTAAACTCAAAGGCATCTCCGAAGACTCCATTAAACGAATACTCGTTACGTAGAAGGGTACGAAATGTTGCGGCCAGCTGAAGGGGTGTTAAGCAGAATAAAGCTAAATTCACCGTTGGCACTGCAGAAGTGTCCGTCACGTTCCTGTGGAAAGATAAAAAAATTGCAAATTTCAAGATAAACATATAAATTGATTTAAACTGATAGAAGCTAACATTAACTTAAATGCATGTTGTTTATTGGTTTATTATTTTGGTACTTTGAGCTTGGTCAAAAAGGCTACTCATGTGCTTGACGGGATGATTTAATGTATAAACTACTAACTTATTGCTACAGGAATTTCCGAATACTCTCGTGAATAATTTTAAATATAAAAGTTTATCGTTTATCTTTAGCTAAAATGTGTGTGAATATTACCATAGAGAACTTAAGTTCTTTGAACTATCTTGCAAGTTGGTTGCTGTTGTTTTATACATTTTTGAAATCACAATAGACTTTTAGGATGCACCTACAAACAAATTAAACGCTAAAATTGCGCTTTGACCAAGCTTTTTCGATATATGTATATATATAAGCAAGCTATGCTATATATCCCTTTTGAAATCTTTTCGCGACTATCTAATTTAGATCTCCCCTTACTTCCCTGTACTAATACAGTGATGTTCGTATGCATTTCTTTTAAAATGTATGCCGAACTTGGAGAACTTCCTTTTACTATAAACTCACATAATAGTTTCTTAATCACCATGTTGCCTGCTTTCGTTACGAACGCTTTAACACATCTTTGTTCTCTTGCCCTGGTTAGTTCGTAATTTTGTCCAAAAAAGTTTTGAACATTTAGTTCTTTCTAAGCTCATACCGTTATTCCCTAACGTTTCTGTTTTATTCCAACACATCTATTTTGTCCAATAACACTAACTGAAGACGAAGGCGTAGATCTTGAAAGATTGGTTGAACGAGATCATATTGAAATCCTTTCATCTGCGCAGTCAGGATGGCCTTTTCCATATCGGTCAGAAGGCGCAAGGAAATATTGGCCAAGCGCTGGTCTAGTTTCTGCCCATCTGCTAATGCCGAGAGAAGAACATCCACGATTACCCTAAGTATAGTCGTTGAAAAAAATAAACAGTAAAAGGTGCACATGTTATAACAGAAATGAGAAGATCAAAGAAGAAGAAAGACGTAAAGTAAGGCATATTATGTTGAACGGACAAAGTAGAGTGAAAGCACAAGTGTAAAAAAATATATATAATGTAGATATGACATATTACTCCCAAAATAGGAAGAAGATTGGATTGTTTTCAAAGATTTTTTAACAAGTTATGACAGGGCACCATAGGCTGAATCAACAACGAAATCGACAATATGATCACTATGAACTTACGTATCTGGCTTTAATCGATTCTGCGTTGTTTCGCTGGCATTAATAATATTTTGTAAAAAGGAGTTGACATTCTTAGCAGGATAATGGACCATACGGTTTAAAATAGGTCCCATGTTAGCCATTAATGATCTGAAATGAGATTTAGAATTAGTATTTCCATCGACGTCATACTTTGCCAGAAAGGTAGCGAAACCGTGTGACTTTGCTAACTATTACGCTTAGCATTAATGTTCCTAATATCATTAATAATATAGATAGATATTTTAGAATAATTACACACTGAGCAAATGGATATTGCGCGGACAAGAGAGGCGTATATAATTTTTATGTTGAAAACGTAAAGGAATCAAAATTGTATCTTGAAAATGAAAAATCACTTTAGATATTATACTAAATGGTGAAAAAGAAAGAGCTCATCGTAGCATTGAAGATTTAATACTTCATCACGAAACTCGGCGCAAAAATGGCTAACGTTTTTAAAGATATTTCATATCTTATCAACCGATGTGGCCCGATTTAACCAGTCTTATCCCAAGTGAAATTCACAACTAATTATTTCTGAGACAAACATTGTGAGCAAATCTCATTTCAGCAGAGCAGTCCAACCTGCAACTTCAGTTAATAACAATAATTTTTGTTAATCCATTTTAAACCATTGTTATTTCTATATCAGCCTTTATAAAAGCCTCGCTGTACCTAAATTTATATACTGCGAAGCAGCGTGGCGGTCTCGTTTGACAAAGTATATTGAAGCAATTGTATGGGTGAAATCAAAAATTTATTTGCAGAATTTCTCGTCATAGCAATATTAACTGAATATCAATAAAAGTCACAAGAAAAAGCAAGTTACATTAAAGGGACAGCACAAATTTTAAATTCCAAAAGTAACAGATGAAGAATGTTATTAATTAAGGGTATGTAGATGAATTCAGCCCACCAAACAGTGCATGCAGGTAGAATCAACTATATATGTTGCCATGGTATACTGCAAGACCAGTTAAGATATGATACCGCGTTTGTCAGTACGGAAATTCTAAGTGTACACATAGTTGCATGTGTGTGTGTATATATCTATATTTCAGCAAAACTTAAATACCCCATTTCGTTTACCAAACCCTTTAATAATATTACTTTAACAATACCGATATAGCTAAACATGATTCTCGTATTAAATTACCATTTACATGTGATTTTGTACATTGTGCTCGATTATTTGACATCAAATTTCCGCAATTAGGGTAAATGAACACTTGATTGAATGAGACTCCTGGCCTGTGAAGCAAGGGAGTCTTTTCAACTAGGGCTCTATGCTAGGGCTAGCGAACACCTTATTGAAGGAGACTAGTGGCCTGCGAAGTAAGATACTCTTTGGAAACATTAATATTTGTCTTTGTTGCATAGCATTTTCGCTTATTTCTTGAAAAACCTAAAAGTCACTTGTTATTTGACTCAAGCGGCATGGTTATTCTGTATTAAGTTGTTGGGCGAAGCGTTGGATGAACAGCACATATTCTAATAAAGCCGAACTGTGATTGTGCAAAAAAGCATGGTTTTAGTATGTACAACTATATCGATCAAAAGAACAGGACATTTACCTTTTTAATCTAGTCATTGTTGGACCCTGCTGCGGCGTCAAGGCAGCGCCTTAATCCGGCTTTGTGCTTTTTTCGCAGTTCCTGGTTCAACTCATTCATTCACGAGTTTATTAACGAAACTGCAGTTTTACAATGTTTAATTTCTCTTGCAGTAAGAACAAACAAGAAAGATGACACAACGGTACACATGAGTAATAATTTTCGCATTAGCTCTTAATTAAACCAGGAGTTTCAAATTATCACCCCAACTTCGCCGGTGAACTTCTTTGCTAATTTGAAGAACCAGATTTCACTAAATAAAAAGCGTCAGATGGCCGACAGGCGGTACGCGAGAGCGTGGCAGCTAAACTCATTAAAAAAATAGCCAAACACCAAACACTCTCTCCGCTTCAAAGGCGCTCCAATGCATCTCAAGGTCACACGAGTATAATTTTCAAGTGAAAAAATGAAATAGTTTTTGCACCGACTATCACAAAATGCAGGTACAACTCGGTTAACGATTTCTAGTGGATTAGACCCTGCTAGCGCTACCTTGTGGAGCACAAGGCAGTCTAGCAAATTCGCCTCGCTTCTGAAAATGGAATACATTTCCACAGCTGATCAAATTTTTCTTTGAGTTTCGTGAAGTTTTACCCGTGGAAGGGTATCTCTGCACGCTTTAGATATAGTTTGTGCCTAATTCATCACTTTACGTAAGTTGCCCTAGCTTCTTGACACTCGGACTTTTTTGGCGGAGACGGCAGAGTCAGACTGTGAAATCAAATTTGCTGCTTACGCAACTCTACCGAAACGAATGTAGTGGGGCAGTCTATGCGAGCCGCATGGTAATGCCACTGAAATGACCAAAAGCAGACTCAGCATTCATATTCTGGTAAACCTGGAGCCAATGCAATGGCTTGCACAATCGATAAAACCACTAATATCGTTTTTGTTGCAACATATAGTCAATGGGATCTCAGTCAAGAAAACAACGGCTGGGTACTGATTAAAGAAAGGTGCGCCACCCAGCAGGAACGGTATTAGTGATTTCTCCACAGTTGCCGACAGTGACATGATCAAGACAGTGCGCATCACCCGATCAATGACGTAAAAAAAGCTCCTAGAGAAGAAAAACAAGAGTATTTCTGCTGAGTGAACTAGCTAGCAAATTTGTGTAGCACCTCCATCGCGACTCATGGCAGAACGGTCGCGTCAGAAGGATATTTTCCAACATATTAAGCGGGGTGGGCACGAAAGACCTGTACGTTCCCACAGTAACTACTTTCTGTTACCAAGTCAAGAGATGCAAGCGAAGCGGACATAGATACGAACGTCGCCACTCAGCTCGTCAGTCACTCGATCCGACTCAGAAAAGCAGCTTCTAAATTGTTGAACACCAGTATTTTAGAGTTCTAAAGGCCCAGTGATATAGTCTTAAAATCCTCTTTAGATTGTTTGCCGTCCGGCGACATAAAGCATTGAGACGATTCGGCCCTAAGAGGAAGAGCTTTCGCTACAATTTACATATTTTATGTTTTTTGGTCTCGCAAGCACGCACTGGCACGCTTCTGGCAGTTAAAACACGAAATGGTAGATAATCAGTTGTGCCGGACAACGCAAGGAGGTGTGCTGATGGCATTGGAAAGAATGACGCTTAAGTTTATGAGCTTAAGTGGTTCGACTAAACTACGCTGTAACGTGGTGCATCATTGCTTCGCTGAGAGAGGGTAGCTATCCCGAGTCCTGGAAACCAGCTAGACTAGTATTAATTCCGAAGATGCTTGGGTCCTACAAGCCCATCTATTGCTTCACCTTCTTCTTTAAAGGTCTAGAAAGAAAAATAAAGCCTAGGTATTAGAACCCAGAATTGTCAGGCAATCAGTTATGTGTTTTTGAAAGCACCCATTGGTACTCTTGCCCATAGGAAGGGTCGTTGACGAGATGACAGAGAATATAAACGGCAAGACATTAAGAATTAGGAAATTAGTTCTGACGGTCCTTCTGAATGTGAAGGATGCGTACGCCATAAATTGGAAGCAAATGTTGGATACCCTGCGTCGCAAACGAGCTGCCGGACACTTTGTCCGAACCATTAACTCCTACCCGCAAAATAGAAGTTATATACGAGATCCAGCAGGAGTGTTGAATATGATGATGTTCCCGAGATCTGCAAGGCGACTCTTATAGCGAATGCAGACGCCCGGTTATTATGGCTAAGGCAAAAAGCCACCTGTAGCTGCAAAATAGTATAAGTAATGTCTTACGTGAAGTATGTCGAGGTTGCCCCCATGAAGCGCTCAGTGAGCAGCCATATATAAATGCCGTTCTCACGAAGGCTTCCAGGGCGACCGAGGGGCTAACATGAGTGATGCTCAATCTGGCAACATGGTTTTGGCACTTGGTAAGAACAGTGGGGCGGAGAAACTCGACTGGGAAACTTAGGTAAAGAGCTGATTTTTGACATATATATATGGACTGAGAAAAAGGAGGCACTTATTTGTAGAGAATAACTAGAACAAACAACAAAGATCTGTGCATATAGTGGCAATATAAAAGATTCACCTGAACATGCTGTCTTTGACTGCTGAGCCTGGACGAGCTGAAGAAGCCACTTGCTGGCGCCGGGAATTAAGCTTAAGCACTAATAGAAAAAACAATCAAGGACAGCGAGATATAGGTACAGGTGGCAGGAGAAATATAAATGGCCATGGAAGAAAAGAAGACGTAGAGAGATAGGAGTACTATGTAGTACCGGGGCCCTGGCGGAGTGATGCAGCAGGTTCTCCCCACATCCACTGGAAGTAATGCTAAAACTAGTTTTTTTAGTGATGTCTGGTTTTCCGGCAAGAGTTTTAATAGGGAAAGTCCACTTTCAGTGGGAGTCCAACACTATCTCGCCAATCCCACCCACTTGCGTAACCGAATACTCATAAGGAGTTCCTCCGCCATTAAAAAACCCACAATATGGAGACGACGACGGGGTGATTTTTAGAACTATGAAGAAAAATCGCTTTCAGAAAAGTCCGATAGAACATCAACGACTAAAGAAATGGAGTGATTCATATTCCGGAAAATAAGAACCAGCTTAATATCCCATATAGACAACATCCACAGATGCATAAAGCCACAGAGTACACAACAAAGTCACCTCTTGAGAAAACATTCCAAGTAAACTACCTTTTTGGCTCAAAGACTCCGTAGAACTGAGCTCGTCAATGTCTGTCTCCGCATGGATCAGACACGGCTAATGCTAGGGCGTCGGGACCACTTGTACGGCTGCATCGTGGTGGTGTAAATATTTGCACACAATGAACAAAAGACGCAAAGTTCGCCGAAAGGAGTAAATAATAATAGTCTGAAGAGGAACCTGATCGCTCGGCAAAAAAGCAAACTACGTTTTCGTTGAGCCTATGTAACGGCAAAATCTCAACACAATCTTTCGAATAAGCCTTTACCTGTCGCTGTATCTATGCTACAGAAATAAATAAATGCCATAATTGCAAAACCAGGGCTTCCGCAGCAAAAACAAATGTCAAATTTCTTGAAAAGTTTATAGCAAAATAGAGGTATACGGGTCTTCTACAGACTAATATTGACCTTATATAGAAGAATTTGTTGAAGTAATATAGCTCTGAGCTGAAGCACCTTCGACAGACGGGTAGAGTTTTTGTTTAAGCTACGTTGTTCTAGGATTCCACAAATACCAACAGCTAGACCACATGAAGTACTTAAGCAACAGCTATAATCAACAAAACTGAACATTATAAGGTCAATGTTACTAATATTTTCGGTAAAGTGTGCAAATTATTAGCAAAACAACAAAATTACCTATCAATTAACTGTTATACAAAGGCTGTGTAGAATTTTGTTAGATAAAAAGGCCATCAAGGTATCTGCCATATTATGCTTGCTTTCATCCCATGCTCAATAAGAGTCATGAGATCGGGCCTGATAAAGGTTACAGCCTATACTACACCCGATCTCATAGCCCATCTTTCCTAAGCCACCACATTCTTTATTGCAAGATACATTTCATTTTATTTCTCATTCGTTTCGTATTTCTGTCATATTTTATTTATCCTCCTTCTCACACCCTGTACTATCTTGTATCCTATCTTATTGCCCACTCTATCTATACCACATTCTTTAAAAATAGCCAAGGAAGCTCAAGCGGCCCCTACGTTCACCATTAAGTTTTTTAGGGTAACTTTCGATATCATTTGTGAAGTTCTTTCACAGGGTTACCAAAAAGCAACCATATCGAATTTGTCCAAAATCTTCGATAGCATGAAGGGGCCGGAGAAATCAGAAAGAGATTGCTGGCAACGTTGGCTTCGTAGCCCTTGAGCCTTTTGGTTGGACACAGGTGGCATACGAGCCGGGAAATAGCAGAGGGAAACAGCGATGAAAACGTCTCGTTCTACAAAAGGGTCCTCGTTGCAGCACTGTACTACCGGTCTGATTCACGTCGTGACGGCTCGTTATCGATTAATTCAAATGGGCTTAAATGAGAAACACCAGTGAAGTCTGACCCTGATGCTTGCTTTATAACAGCACAGTGTTTTGTTTAAGTGGATATAGGATAACAAGTACGTCTTACAATAAACTTTACCGCATAGCTACTTCCACACGTCATATCCTCTTTGAAGCTCGCGTGGCATTACTTTCATTGGCTTTTGCATGCGAACAAGTATAACAATTCTGTCGAGCTCGGTGGCTTGGTGAATTCGCATGCGCCTTGCGACCGAAAAAGCAACGTAGGTGCACGGGTTCGATCCCCGCCGGTGCACATTTACATTAGAGTTATTACGGAATTGGCGCTTCCCTTCTATAATCCCGGGTAATTCTTTCGTAATGCTAAAAAAATTCATCCAAAAGACAATATTGTTACTCATTAAATCAACCTCAATTAGCAAACATCAAATATCAAAATAACAATTCAAAATATCAATTTTATGATGAGATAGTTGCGGACGAGGAAGATAAAGCCAACTCAAGTTTTCAAAAATCTTTCCTTCGGTTTTGTCGCATCAATTTCGAATGCCCTCCCTTTCCGCTGGATTTTGCGCGTTTCAGTATTGCCAATTAGCCTCTTGGCCTGCAGAGGGGGTAATCGAAGTAACTCAAAAATCAAAGATTTGAAATCTAATTACATCCTCACTCCTGCTCTAACTGCGCAACTCTTTTATAAAAGGCTTGCATCTTATACTGTGAAGGCTCTATATCTTACATTTATGAGATTTTACGCAAAAGGCACAGTTTTCTATTTATTCCAGTACTCTATAGTCACAACGTTCATAAAAAGTCTTTCAAGGCAAGGTTAACAAGTATCAACCAGTTTCTCATGAGGTTATCGTACAGTTTGTGTTTGAAAAAATCATTGCCGACCAACATCTGACCTTCTGACAAATAAAGGCCTCCTTCACACCTAGTAGTATGGATCTACGAGAGACAAATCTACGACAATCTAGCTGAAAGCAATCGGTAGCCAGAAATAAGCGCACTAACTTTTACTATGTATTACAACTTCTCGAAGGCCTTCGGCGGCACGAACTGCAGCGTACTATCGGATAAGCTTTATCAAAGTTGACAAGAGTACCATATTGTATATAAAAGGTTATTTGTCGAATAGGAAATTTTGGCCAGGGACAACTGGATCTTCAGCTCCGCCAACTTTTGTTCCTAGGGAGTTCCCCAGGGTTCCTGGGAAGTTTGGAACCTGAAGGGCCTAACAATTTTCTTTTTTTGTTGTTATGTTGTGCAAAAACATGTGATTTATTGCAGCCACACAAGAACCTCGCGGTTCCTAAACGGCTGTATTGCTGGCAAATCTATAGACTTACTTATAACAGATACATAGACACCATTGGCCGTGTTCAAATTGCGTTTATGGATGACATGTCGCTGCGATATTTTCCATAACTTGGCGGAATTGCGGCTTATGACCTGAAGCAGGATATACTGGACATTACAATATATTCCAGATTATATAAACTGAGTATTATCGAAAGTCGTTTAATAATACGAATGAGCAATATTCGCAGTAGGCTTACTATATCTGCTTTTGGGATTGCCAAATGACAGAAAAAATAACATATCTAAGTGGAGAGTTGTTCGCATGCTGTATAGATAATAAGAAAGTATATCGTAAATTGTCCACTCATGTAATACTACTACTGTTAAGGTTACATGTAGTTTTTAACTTGTGATCAAACACATCTTGTTTAGACTATTGTTATAATTTAACATTATTTGCCGAAAAACAGTCACATTCGCGTAATGGCCACGCAATGAACACGAATCGCCCCTTTGGGCATCATTAAAGGTATTTTTATATGACTTGATTTGCATTACGTTTAATGACGAATTGAATACAGAATAGAAATATAACTGCTAACTTCTATTTCTCGAAGAAAGACGAAATGTCAGATGCGATCGTCTTCATGGACAAAGCATAAGTCGGACGGCAACTGTTGTTTATATGTGCTGCTTTGTTTAAATTTTATGTTGAAAAAAAGAAAAATTTTTATATATCTATGAGCTTCTTGAGGATAAATGGAGTTAAGCCGCATCCGATCTCAGGCGTCGGGTTATATTTACCACCAATAACAATACGGATAAGAATTTCAAGAGTTCAACACCTTCCTGAAAATTTTTCACGCCTCGTATTCTACTCTCCCTTCCATTTTGCCGTAAGGATTTATTAAAGTCTTGACTGCCTTTGCAGCACTCAATAAATCTGTTTGTGGCTATTGGCAATCTGGGGAAAATAATGAAAAGGTTGTTGACTGGGTGTTGTCTGTTTATAAACGAGAATGTGATCGACCATTGATCGCACTGTGCCTACAGTATAAAAAATTCTGACGAAAACCACCCTTTTGATCCTATATTTCATAAATAAGCGCAAATGAGTGTTGTAAAACAGCGAACTTAAATATCTTGAACACACTTGTTTGAAATTTAAAAAATGGCTTAGCAGTATGAAGATTGTAAAAATCCAGCAAAAAGTATTTGTATTTTTACTAATCTTTGACTTGGACAAAAATAATGTGCATTATAACATTTGGGATATCGCTTTATAATTTACTATGATTTCATGAGTTTTAATAAGATTCTCACTGGCGTAATTTTTCTACCTCTCCGTTTAGCTGTTTATCACAACGTAGTCTTAATGGTTTCGTTTCGTTAAATTGAAAAGATTTAAATATTTAAAGAAATTTAAATGGTTAAAAATTAGCTGAAAAATAGAAGCCACCAATTGTGCAGTACAGAGTTTCACTACAAAGATAATTCAAGGCAATACTACTGCATGCAATGTTATCACCCATACCTTCAAGCAATAGAGTCATTTACGGCTGGAAATACTATAGTAACTACTACGACGGTGTTGGCAACGCATGACCTAAAGGTCGCAGCAAAAAACACTCTCTAATTTTGTAATTCACATTAATAGGTAACAACCTAAAGCAGTCGGAGTCTAGTACTAAAATAAGGCAATCTTATAACATTCTAACTGATAGCGCCAAAAGTAGCCACAGGACGCACACCTCTGTGCACTACAATGTCAGGAGGTTACTTGACGATACTATGCAAAAAGAAAAGTTTCGCGTATCTCAAGCCGCAAAAAATCCTGTCAATCAGGCGTATCACCCTCAGTTACCTCAAACCTAGGCGGTTTCATGTCCATTCAGCGAACAGCAATTATTCATGCAAAAAGTTTTGCTAAAATGAACCAGTTACCTTGTTATTAATCTCAAATTTCAAGAAGCTTCTCAGAACACCATAGCGAACAAATATTTTGCTTCTTTAAAAAAAATAGTTAGGGGATGTTGTGCCTGCATCAGCTTCATAAATTCTTGGATACGTTTTTGAATTTACTGTGTTTAATATGTATTCAGTCAAAAACTAAGAATGAGAAGACGTTCTTGCGTCCTTTCACTGTGTTGTAATAGTTTTTTCAGGGTTACTATGTGTGGTAATATTTTTTGAAAAGGCTATATGTAACGATATCTACATATGTATATGTAAAGGTATTAAAAATGCTACTATATACAATGCTAGCACCCATACCTTTGAGCGATAGTGTCATCTCCAGCTGGAAAAGATACTTGTGACTCTAAAGGGATGTTCGATGAATTAAATAAACCCTGAAAAGCAATCACAAGCGTACAGCGGCTTTATACAGTCCCTAAATCTCTAAAACAGTAATAAAGCTGCTGTGCAGTTAGCCGGCATTAGGCTGAAAAGACTTATAGAAAAATTTACATTTTGTTAGTGTAAATTGTTATGTTTTGCCCTCCTAACTACCTTGTTATTGGAAGTTATTCACTTACTGTAATCTAAACGTATTGGCTAATGATTGTTGGTACATATTTCAATTCCATCTTAGGAATGCAAACTGTAAGCGGACACTTGTAAATTGATCTTTTCGACATGTGGCTATCAGTGCACTCTGTCGATATCCTGTTGAATCGTAGCTTTTTTTTTCAGGACTGACCGTCAGCCAACATTTAACGTGCACGGTAGCGCTTTCTGCATTACTTCGATGGACCCCATAAATATAAAGGGACGGGGTCTAACCCGTGCACTTACGTGTCTCCTCCAAGGCGCACGCGAATGCGCCAAGCCACCGAGCTCGACGTTGAATCGTAGCTTGACGGTAGCATATATCCTTTTGCGGTAAATATTTACATGCGCTATTAGTTCATGGTTTCCGGCAACCGATACCGAGTTAAGATACGCGCTTAAGACTTTAATGGTCAGTTAAACCAAATAATCATCAATAGTTTTCCAAGTGTATTTCGCAAGACCCTTTCGTAGGTTAAGCGTTACCAACAATAATTACAACTGTAGTATTTACATTTTTTGTAATGAAGTAAATTCGAGTTTGCACTTTAGTATATCCTGCACACGGTTAAAAGTCGAGCCTAATAGGATAAAGTAATATCTCGTTCCTACAAAGGCACATTTAAGTTTTATAAGCTATTGTTTTTTTTTTTTTTTATTTGCCGTTTCGTTACTAAGTAATCGAGCGCAATTTACCTGGTACACATAATAGATGCTGTCGTTACATCTTTTTACTGGTGAGACAAAACCAGCTGCCTCAATGCAGTGTGGATTGTAGTGCGATCTTAGGTACTCGCCAAGGCGCCGCATCTGTGCCTTTCCATTTGGCGTTAGTTGACCTTTAAAAAATATTCCATTATAATTTGCACTATATTCGTCAAATTGTCGTCAAATTTGATTACTTTTTACTTATTACTTACGAAAATCCGTACTTTCGGTTTTCAACAGAATGATACTTGTCCGAACAAACGGCGCTCTGTTCGCTCGAGAGTGCGACGATTTACTCGCCGCACTTAAGTACTGCTAGTTCTAATAGATATCGCACAATAATATCAATATAAAAAATATCGCGCCGTTATTTATTTATATGGTGGCATATCTTTATTGGCTTCTTCTAGTGAAAATACGTACTCTGACCCATCTTCTTCACCAATTTTTGTAAAACTTATGTGCTTAGGGCCTCATGCAGTGATCTCGCAAAAAATTCATTAACAAAAACAAACATCGACAAAGACTACTAAACCGTTTTGACCTATTCCACGGCTTTTAATACACTTGATCCCGCGGGGTTTGTAGCTGACGTTACGCCAGCCTGTTGCTCATTCCAGGCTTTCTATAATTCTCGGTACCTCGAAAGCCCTTAGCTTATTGAACCAATTTTATGCAACCGCCGAAGGTGATCGTACCCATTGATCTTGTAAAATTTTGAGTCTGTTTTAATCTCTATTTCAAAGTAACACGGATACAAGTTTCACGTAAGAAACCTGTGAGGAAAATCTTCGGAAGAATTTGGGGGCTCTAGCTTTTTAATTCAAGAGCTCGCACGCTCTTTGTGGCCATTGAAAGGTTTACTCCCGCAGCATTCACTCAATTCGGACTAAAACAACCATCTTCCTTTCCTTCCTTCCTTTCCAATCCATTGTTGTCATCAATTATTTGGAGATGCAACGAGCTTAAGATGCAACTTAGTTCGGTCAGTCATAGTAGCAAAGCAAGCAAAACAACCTGAGCATGTTCATCTAAGCCCCCGTTTCGTCCATTCCAACCTAATTTCCAAAGAGATTCAGTTTATTCCTCCAAATCTCGCAATACTGCACGAAATCTACAATCTTTGTCGTCAGTCCTACAAGCCTCTGCCCAGAGGTAACATTTGAGTGAATAACAAAATTATGACACTCTGTGAACTTGGTGAGTCGGCTGTTTCGTGCTTAAATTGATTGAATACTTAAATGTTACTTAAATTAGTATACTATTTCTTTAATAACTGGTTGAAGTTTGCACCATTTGCAAAGCCGCTTCTCGTCAACGTTGAATTGGACAGCAGCAAACTCAGTTCCAATTGAAATTGATGACCTTCTTGAAAGCTAAATGGTAAAATGTTCAGGCATTTTGAATTTACGGGAACTGGATAAATGTATTGACATCACTAACGTGGTAGGGGGTTAACGGCAGATTGCTTATACGATAGACTAAACGGCTACATCATCACATTAGTATATAATTACACCTTAAAGCCTTAACATTAACACACGTTTATATCACCCGACTACAATATTTAACATTTTCGTTTAAATGAAACCACGATATGTAATTGGCTAGAGCGCAGTATTATCATTGCAAGTAGATAGTCAAGAACAATATCTGGGATCTATATGTATAGTAGATAAAGAAATATGGAACCGTGAAGCAATAATTCACACATTTTCCTTACGAATTTATAAAAGCTGGTAATTATTGTATATCTCTTATTATGATTTTAAGTTTTTACGTTGAGATTACATTAATTGTGTTGTAATACGACGTTTAGAAGGTAAAGTTGGAGAACCTCTTTAATAAATGTCCTCTACCCACGCGCCAAACTGCATGCACCGTCTTGCTTACAAGTTGTTAATTTTATACCTAGTCTGCAGTCCCCCGACAGCTTTTTAATATGGTTTAAAGTCCTCTATATTTTTAGGATGGCCATTGGATTTACAGTTCTTTTTCATTCATAAAATAGTAGCGCTAATCATACAACATAAAAGAACTCATTCGATATAGAATTAATCAAGCTACATCCGTTACTTGGTTCCTGGGACGACTATTTAGTAGCAATTGACGGTAACAATCAAATATATGCGATTGCGAGGTCTACTTACGCTGTTGCTGTATAGAGACTTTTCCATCAAAATATGAATTGATAGTGCGTTCTGGGAAAGCAGGACCGTGTGTGAAGAAAATAACTGACATCATCCAGTTTGGTTCAATAACGCGCGATTCAATAAGAGATACTGCAGCCCAAAGCAAAAGATCACTAAATAAACTTTTAATCGACAAAACTCTACATTTAGTCATGCATCTAGATTTTGTACCTAAGAGAAGCACCTTACTTAACTACAATACAGCAAGGCATTACTAAATAATTTGCTAGTGTAATTTATTATATATCTTTTATATAATGTATGCAGAATGCGTTTTCATGTAATTACATAACTTTTGCCCGCTGTGTTCTAAATTAAATGGAACAAGAGAAAATTTAACCCGATTAAGTATAAATTTTAAATATAAATTACGAAATATTTTTTGACTTGTTCAGTATTTTCAAAAACCTATCAAACCGAATATAAAATAAAAGAATGCATATAGATACTTGCGCTGTTTATATGCAACTCGTATAAATTTCACAGCAAGGGTCACAGCCTGATTATTTTTTTCAT
The DNA here is from genome assembly GCA_002081605.1 of Tropilaelaps mercedesae. Taxonomy (NCBI): domain Eukaryota; kingdom Metazoa; phylum Arthropoda; class Arachnida; order Mesostigmata; family Laelapidae; genus Tropilaelaps; species Tropilaelaps mercedesae. Next base: position 17,328 of record MNPL01001659.1, read on the forward strand.
TTTACGTACTCGTCTAGTATCTTGGGTTACGGGAAATGTGGGACCTTTAATTGATAAATAAATAGAAGTAAGGAAGCATTTAATTTAATAAAATCATCCGCCTAAACTTCTATTGTGTATAATCTTTTCCTTTACTAATAATACCTCGTTAACCCACTAGACTTTCTACCTCTAGATCTATAAAGTAACAATGGCGTTATAAAAATTTCAAACATAACATTATAAAACACAAGCAGAAAGACACAGACTTTAGTCAACGTAGCATGTCGCAGATGTGATCATCCGTTATTGCGGTAGGTAATGTCTATAAATTAAATTATACAATAAATAATTAGTGCGCATCGTTTACGTATTGCACATAATGTGCACTACGAATAGCAAAAGTGAGCGCAGTTAAACCAAATAGCGTATAATCACCCGCAATTAGTTTACTTACATTCTGACCGAAGATGCGTATATATATAGACCATAGTTAAAAAGGGGATAAGGTGAATGGCCTTTGTTGATGTTGGTACGTCCACAAAATGAACTACCATAGTACGAAGTTGCATCCTTGTGAATTAGATGTCTATATTCTCTGTATGTTGGTAGATCCTCGTGTAGCTGTCCGTACACCTGCAAGTGGGCAGATACTGAGACTGTGTAACAAGTTTCTCTATCACAAGGTTTGCTTTAAATTGGAGACTTTTTGAAGTTAGTTGGATACTTTTCAAAAACAATTAGACACTGTTCAAACTCAATTCGAACACGTTCCGTACTAAACTGAAAACATTTCAAGCAGAACTGAACACGTTTAATTAAAATTGGATAGATTAACGTGGAATTCGTTTGTGTTAACGCAAAGGCTACAATTGCGTCGCTATTGTCGCTCTGTATTGTTGTTCGATGTATTTTATTTTTTAGACGCAAATGTTTCCTTACAACGTTAATAGTTAAAAGCAACTTAGTTACAAAAACAATCGATAGGGGAGAGACAATGCTAATCACGTATGATTTACCTTGTCCAAATTTTATATAACGAAATTGTTTAATTATTTCTACATGCCGTGTTTGATGACTATCTCAAAGTGCTCAGTTTCAAGATGTGCTTCTGGGATATTTTGGTCTATTCGTGCAGTTTTTGATGTTCATTCTTTTCAAGATGTGCTGTAAGAAATAGTTTATTGATTTTTATGTCACGTTTTTAAAGCTAATCCCAAAACACTTCAGCTTAAGGCAGGACTTACAATTGGATCAAAAGAATACATTACTTATCCAATAAGCGCCCATATTTCAACCTGGAGAACCGATAGCATTCGGCTTATAGCGACCGATAGAGCAAGTGCAGTATTTTCTGAGAGTTCGACGTTCGAGCACAAAGAGCAAACACAAAACACCTCTGGCTTCAACGAAGCTCCAATAAAGAAGCCGGTGGGTGGCTCATGGAAAACAAAAAAGGAATTACAAGTGCGCTACAGTTAGGTGGGCTCAACTAGCCGCTCGATCGTCATAAAATTAACCCCAAAATAGTTACACACGAGCCTGATGTAGGAATCAGGTGGCATTAATCTATGCTGAAAGCAAAAAAATAATTGTATACAGTCTAAATATTTTTAAGGCCGACAATCAGCCAGCCTTTAACGTCCACTATAGCAGCTTTTGCAATACTTTGCGCACCGGCGGGGATGGAACCCGTGCACCTACGTGTCTCCTCCAGTCGCAAGGCGCATACGAATGCACCACGCCACCGACTTCGACAATTGCATCCAATTTAAGTAGGAGACAAATCCATGAATCATCCACGGAAACAACTTAAAGCTTGACAGACAACAACCAAAATGAGATTGTTCATCTCCCTCATAGTTAATTTGTGTATACAGCTGATTAACTGACGTTTGCTCAGACACTTCGTAATAAGTTACGGTTTTTCTATTTCGGTATGCAAGTTTACATTCTGCGATGGTGTGTATCCGGTTTTGATTAGGGTGTAACCTGTTCATGGCGAACTAGTGTTGTGGGGACTGTGGTTCATTTCTAATGTCAAACAAGTCATTTTTAAGGTCGACAAATCAATTCGATCGGCTCGATATCAATGCTATTGCGACGATGTTCATCGCAATAGCATTGAGAAATTACTTGAAGGCTAAAAAGAATCACGAATAATATAGTAGAATTTACCATTATTCTGTTTATTGTGTTTTTTGCATATAATTTTGATTTTAGATCGAATCTTCAACTTTGAACCGTTTAGGTTTAATTGTATTGTATTTTACAAATTTAAAGTTAATTAGATGCCTAAGTAAAAATTTGAAACTAAAACTTGAAAACTCGTATAAAGCTTTAGGGCTTACAACAAGAAATAGCAATAACCTTTGGAGGTTCACTAAAAAACTGCTAAGCCCTACAATTCAAGCCAATATATAGCACCTCCCTATTAAATTAAAGCTCAAATTTTGATACTTCTATTAATAGTCGAACAATTATCAGGAGTTCTCGATATCCGTCACCGGTTAGACTAATACACGACAACGAATTCGAACAGCTCCATGCCGAATAGAGAGAAAAAGCATGATATTAATAATATAAAAGTGTGAAACAATAATTTGCCATGATCTGGCATATGGTGCGTGACTTACGAAGTAGCTCTAGATTCCCATTGTCTTAGAAAATTTTTGGGATCTGAATTATCGTACGAATTAATAATACTTCAATTTAGATCCCAAGAGAAATACTCTATATATGGGTTTGCACGTGGCGCGCGGTCTGTCGAATCATGACTTCAGGACAGGCTTGTCACCCGTCGCATCGAGCAGCACCAAGGATACGCACAGGGTAATATGATGGAAACTAGTGTAACCGCAATAAAAAGTTTAAACCGCTTAATTTGGCGCTCCTATCTGGCATCCTATTTGGTTAAAAAATTTTCAATTTTTCTGCATTGAAGGATTGAGCTCTCGTTGGAGCTATTTTTGCTTCTGTAATAGCTGAGTCCGGCGTATGTTAAAGCACGACATGTTACACCACAGACTATTGAGACAAAATGACATTACACGTACCCGCAAAAATCGACTCACGGTGCGTAAGCTATGTGGAAATTGCCTTTGTTTTTTTGACACACGAACCGCTCATATTAAATGCCTTTCGCTTCGTCATTCACTTTCTAACAAATAGGTAGTACAACCTATAAACCGATGCTGAGATGAGATATCGTCAATAAACGATCTATAACATTCACTCGAGTAAATTTGATGAAGCATATTATCTTCAAGGCGATCTAGAGGCCAAAAAACGACTTTACATAGCCTAGTATTAACATATATAAGTAGAAAGTGTCAATGTGCATTGAATACTTTTTTCACTTCTTCAACGGAACCGCGAATTATGTCCATCATGAACATGCTTTTGATGCCGTATATAGTAACCTCGGAAAGCCACTCTGTTTTTTTCGTGAAATAGAACGTAAGGAACCTTCTGAACATGCTGTTTCGTAACTAGTTCAACTATATCAACAACATTCACATTAATTATGTTATTTTAACGTCTATCCGACACTACTCCAGTTTGCCTTGAAAGGCCTTAATACATAGTCTACAAAAAATAAACATATTTTCTTTACTAATGAATGTAGACTTAAGCGTGAAATTCTTAACATCACTGAACTTTGAAGCTCGAATTGGCCATGTTATAGTTAACTGTTTGTTATTCTGCAACTCGGTAGTTCGAAGAGTTGGAAGGATTGCAAATATTAAGCCGCTTGAGAATTAAATGAGGCTGTCTAGGATACTTCTGAGAATGTTAGAATCTACTCTAGATTTTATTTGTGAAGAGCAGTTATTTCTGTGGGACTTTCGCTAAGGGCGGACCAGAAAGGGTAGAAGTGGCCCAGCTCAATTAAATTACAAAGGTGCTCCAGTCAATTTCTTAACGACTTGGAGTTTTTATTCGATATTTTAAAAACTAGCACGGCAATACGTGCTCTACAAGATGTGTCCATCATTTATTATATATATATATATATATATATATATAT
>MNPL01001660.1:0-19927 GCA_002081605.1 Tropilaelaps mercedesae
ATATATATATATATATATATATATATATATATCGGTGATCAAATGAGAGTCGGCGCGGTATTTAGCACGGTATAATCGGTGGTAATATGTATGTGGATCTCGTCTTTAGTATGTCACTCTTCGTGAAACACAAAGGCTAAACATAATTTGCATACGCGAGGTAGCGAAGAAACTAAGCTTTTCCAAGCAATCGTTTATATTGCCAGTTATTACTTGGCGAGCAATGGCAATTGCATACATAACCGATTTCTTGTAGAAATTCTGTTGCGTTTTAAAATGAGAACAAACACATGCATAATAAGTGCAACTTGAGAGTTTAGTTTAGGATCCTAATCTAGTTTAGGATCGGTGGACATCTGGCTCAGCTTTCTCGGCTCTTTAGAGGGTTAGTAACTGTGCCTATATTTTAATTTGCTTTCTGCTAGTTCTCTAGTCTGATTATTTCATTGAAACTGATGCAAACAACAACAATCATTCATTATTGTTACGCTCATTTCATGCAAGCTTCATTCTCTGCCCGATTCCTCCCTGGAGTGAAGCCCTCGACACTACTTCATTCGACTGAGGTGCCGCCACTCCAGCGAACAAGATGAAAACGTTTCTCGAGTCATCAATTCACGTATTCCGGCGTGCGTACAATTACCGTCGGTGCGTCCTCTATTTCGTTGAAACGCGTCTATTGCAACGCTATTTAGCCCGCAGGCAGAACTTTCGGAGAACGTCTTTAATAAGCACCAGCGAGTGTGAGCGTAACACCGTATCGCTGGTAATAACGCCACTACAATATAGCGCATATTCACTTCTCGACCAACGGACAGCTGGGGGTCGACAAGGAACTTTGAATTGTAGCCATTTCATCAGACTGAGAGGCGGGATCAAGTTGCCGTCCAATAAACGGCGACATTACTGCCCACGGGTTTTGGTTGAAACGGGGACAACGGAGAGGCGACCAGCCAGTAGCACGGTCATACGGCGAGAAAGGCCCCGTTCCTGCCCGTCGCGCGTTTCTTGTATAGCCACACGTTTCCCTTCTCCGTAGAAAGGCGGAAGTAGAAGTATTAATCACATAGACGACGATTAACTCCGTCTGGTTTTTGTGGAAGGGAAGGCAATACGGTAGTTAGTACATTGCCCCCTCTTACTACGATCTCGCATACACTCCATTTAGCCGCCCCAATAACCGCCTCAACGGTGTCAGTAGTGAGTTGGACCCTCGCTCCGAGAGGTTTTCCCAGATGCCGTCGGAGGTTCCCTTCGCCCATGTCGTAAGCAATTTTTTCACTAATAGGGTCCCTATGCCTCGAGGTCTCGCTTGAAGTTGGGCCGATTTTACTAATTTAGGCCGTGCGAAACGTTTGACCGCAGCGGACGTCCAGTCGGCCGATGATTTGCCGTTAGACGAACGAGGCAAGCGGACCTTGCAAACGCCACGAACTAGGCTAGCCTTTGTACGCTTTTCGCGTTGGCAAACTTGCTGACCGTACCCACCGGTTGCACGATGTCAGCGTTGTCCTCAGTCGCAAAAAGGGCTAGTCCGTCCACTCTCTGCTTGTTCTATTTAAATCTGTTTCATTGGTATCGTTCCGCTTCCTACGCGCTTGTGTCACTATTGGCCGGAAGGCAGAGGGTTGGCACGGCGACATTGATAGGCCGCACCGAGTGAAGAACTCGTCGTGACTTCTACTCTGCATATCCTCGTTAGTGGCTGCGGTAGTGCTCCCCTATCTTTGATGTTCACTCTTCCCCCTTGGAGTAGGAAAGAACTGTGACGCTATATTTAATTTGTCACGTAGCGACTAACTTCGTCAACCCATTGGCAACTTTTGAAAGCGTCCCACGAGTTGTACAATTCCGAGGTAATAAACTCACAGAGAAGCGCGCATACACATGCACACACATAGAGACACACACATATAACACCTTCAAAGAGACGGCAAAAAAGGTTCACGTGCAGACCGGATGTCGAACTGTTTTGTCGAGATTAGATGTATATGAACGAACATGCCGCTAAAATCAACTAGAAGTAAGAGGAAAGAAAAAGCCTGATTTGTCCACGTACAACACGAATTGTTTTTCGAGGCGATTTTAGTCTAACAGAACTGAATATATACAGCGAATGATTTGGCTTTTCTTAATGATTCCACGTGCAATGCCTGTATCGTTCGTATAACACACTGACATGGTCAAACAAACGTAACAAATATAAATAATGTTCTCTATGACATACTTCTCGTTTGTAAGTTGCTGTGAGTGTTACGAGCATAATGGGATGTCAACAAGTGTAGGCCTACGGAAAGTATCTGCTCCTATGGTTGGACCGGAGAGGAGGACCAGGGTTACACCTCCATGTTCTATAGGACCAAAAGAGACAGTCGACTAGTCGACCATCTGTTTTCTACCGACTTGGTACAAGCGTATTTGCGAGTTACACCGTGGTAGCCATTTCGAAAAAATATTTTACCAACTCGAGAAGCCAGCAAAAAGGTGGTCCAAACCGTTGTGTAAAACTGGCAAGCTTTTAGTTCATACATGTGTGACATGGCTCTCCCGTTTTCAATTGGCTTGTCACCGACTAAGAGCGCGTTAAATATTCTTCTTGTCTACATTCGTTGGTTACTCTTGACGATTATGTTACCGTAACAGTTCTCAGAAGGTACCAGTGCGTTGCTTTATAGGGCAACTACAATAAACCAGGTAAATCTGTTTCGACCATTTGTTGCCACATGCCAATCCTGATTAAACCCACCTTTTTTTATAAAAAAAACTGTCTTCTCTCAGCGTGTTGTAGTTACTTCTGCAATGCTGCATCGCAGCCGTAATGCGGATGCTATAGCGGTTTTGAGGGCCACGCCGTCCTTTGTCTTTAAAGGTTACCTAGATACAGCGGTTCACGTTAACCGTAGTTACGTGTGGTGTTGACTTGGGAGTTCACGAGACGTCGTGGTCAGCTCGTCAGCAAAACCACGATAAGAGGCATACGCCCTAGTTCCCGGCAACAAACGATTCCAGCAGACCTGCCTGCGCAATGTTGATGGTGCCGATTGATAATGGAACGATACAGTCAGAACGTCCATATTGGTTGGACTTGGTTTGCATCACTATGACCTTCCCGCCCCATCCTCGCCTCGCTACAAGGTTCGTCTGACTAATTCACTTGAAGTATGTGAGCGACAACCGCAATGGCAACGGAAGCAGTTACCATGAGGAAGTGGTCTTATTAAGCGATTTGGCAGTCGCTTAATGGTGGATCACCAAACCACCCGGAGTAAGTTGGCCAAAAGGAGGATGTGGTGAAATTGCCGAACGAAATTGCACGTTTCCGTCGCAAACACGCTTCTTAACTTCGGTATACGTAGATACAATCAATAACTGAGTTGGGTTAACGTAAATGTGGAGGTAAAATATAAAAGAACCAAATAAATGTCATATGGATTCGGCGGTCAAACGATTCTTCCAAATATACCGAACCTGTTTATAAATTTTGCGAAAGGAATGTTTCAAAACCTTCTCCAACACGAAGAAACTTTGCGGAACCAAACGTATAAAGATAAGTGGTGGCAGAAATGCCTCATGCACTCCTCGCTAGAAATAACGATTTGATATGGCTCCTCTTCGTTTCAATTTGTAAGGCGATAAAGCCGGCCTATCAGCAGAAAACTGCTGGTAAGATTCTTTCGTAGAACTAGTTCCAATCACTTAGCGAGATAAGCTCTTGAACCATTTCAGCCAAGCCAAGCAACGAACGGTCAAATTTTGCCCTCTCCGTAGGACGTAATTATTCAATAGTAAACGCTACGCTTCGTTTACTTCATTAGAATCCGGACGGGGTTTACCAACGAGAAAGAACACAGCTCGCTAACAGAGTAAGGCTATCCAAGCGAACCGGAGCGCGATGGTGTCAAGAGCACTTTTGCCACCTGTGGTTTGGGCAAGTATGTCGACATCCAACGCTCGTTAGAATCTTCACGACAACTACTGTGACAAACGAGCGAAGCGAAATTATCTTCGCTGCTCCTTATAACTATGATTAGGGAATTACGCCGAGCGTCCAGCACGACGTGGCTAGCTAAAATCTATTCATGATGACAAGAATTGCATTGTTGCCTGAAGTGCTTTACGCGGCGCTGGCGGTGGATCGAAGCTGGCGACAGCACTCGAATGACGGCCGTAGTCACGCCTAGGCAATCCTAAGGGCACTGTTGTATTTTCTCAATTCGACTTTTTCAAATCGTACATCCAACGGTTGCCTGGACGTTTTGCCGCCTCATGAACAGAACTCCGCGTTGGCAACGAGCTTTGCATAATGGGTCACATGAGCGAGATAGCTAGCTACCCTATGCCTTTAATAGACCTATTGCGCAGGTCTAATATGTCCCAGAGCGAGAACTCGGTTTGTTCCATGTCCTCCTGTCGATTTCATCATTACCTCATTAATAAACAATTTGTGATCTCTTTCAGTATTGGATCGGCCTGTTGAAATAATATCACTAAATAGTAGAACAAATACGTTTTAGAGGCAGAACATGTCGGGATGCTTCTCTACTCACGTGGACCGTGCAGTTTGCTGAAACAATGGGCTCGAGCAGGGCGACTCGCTGAGTTGAGCTTTGTCTAGTCTCGGCGTATTAAAATTGGTATGACAAACTGGAAGCTCCTGAACATAACAGCTACCTAAACGACGCAACGCTTGAAGGAGGTTTATAAGGACAGGCGAACTTGACATTACGCATTAACGTATGAGGAGGAAATAGTCAAAGGTTCGCCTTAGGAAACGGAGTGGCGACCCGATCGGTCAGTGATGTGCTACCTAAAAATTATACAAACAAACATGAAGGATACGGAGTTCCTGCGAGCTCAATTGCGAGCGAATTTAGCAAATGAGTATTGTTTGAAAGAATTGTATGCATTTTGAAGAAGATCAGCACATATTAATTAGTTTCGCTTCATATTGTCCTGTACAATTGGGTCTGCAATGATAAATTTATGCGAGCACCTCGAACGTGACATGTTCCCGTGCATCCACCTCTCACTTGTTAAATTCAGCCGGGCTACGAGTATTTTACGTTATATTTGAAAATGCGTGGAAAAATCTACTCCTATAAGGAAAGGATTCATTACGATCAACTCCAGACAACGTAACAAACATTGGAAATATTTAGAGCTTAATATGACTTGGGAATTTTGGCGTTAAAGGATCCAGGTAACACGAAGTCACCTTGATAAATTTTCTTTTTCTTTGGTCGTATGTTGTTATTCGTTAACGTTATCATGCAATATTCACATATACGTGGAATTGGCAGCACGTATGCATCCTCCTAAGTATAGCCTCTACTAAAGATGGTGGTAAATACACTTTCCGGAAGCACTGATGGTGAAGGCAACGTGGGCGTTGTTATGGATATCTTGCTTGCTTGCGAGCCGCTGCTACCATACACAGAGATAACCACCGTCCTTCCGAACCGGGTGGCTCTTTCAAGCGATGACACACAAGGAAGCTCACGGTGGCAATGACGGAAACGAATATCCGATCGATGCTCAGACATACTCTACACGCCCGACTGCTCGTCATGGCCGGGTTGAGGCTAAATCTCTGAGGATCTCTACGCGTCCCCCTCTCTCTCTTTCCCCCTGTCTTCCCCGCTCTCGAATAGGAAACCCTATCCTAGAATTGTGGACGCTGTCTGCCGAGAAGTTGATTCGCTCTTGTATATTAAATCTGTTCCACAGACGCTAATCCTCGATAGTCCAAATTCGACATTTTTGCGCGTTATTTTGGGATATCGCCAGAGCGTAGGCACTTCGCATTGCTAGCAATCTAGATATTTACTTCGTCTCCATTCCCAGTCCTACGCATCGAGTTCCAAGTTTCTCCACTTGGCATTTGATAGTAAAAACGGCATTTGCGTCCGAGGTGTAACTATAGATAGATGGTAAAACAGAGTGGTCAATGAACTACACAGTTTTCAAAATTATATATCAATGGGGCTATTTTGAGACAACGATTGTGAATGTTCACGACGCATTCAAGGTCAGATAAGTTGTGTCAACGTCAAACCGTTGCTCAATGGATTGACATTAACATCCGAACATTACATCGATTAAGCCACATTGACTGAAACAACAAAGTATCTTTATGCAAACACCTTCCTCATAGCTGACCATCAGCCAACGTTCAATGCCCACAGCATCATTTTCGCATTACTTCGTAAAATCAATTCCTTAATTGTGTACGCATAACGGTGAGGATTGATCCTACGCGTCTGCGCGTCTACGTCAGTCGCAGGGTGCATACGCATTTATATATATATATTTTTTGGAGTTTTTGGTAAATGCTTTCATCGCATCGTCACGATATCGCAGTAAGTTGCGTATGAGTTAGATATAGCACCGGAATGGCTCTGAGGAAAATCATTTACATATTCAGGAAGAATAGTAAATTAATCCTACGTCTTAAGCTACACCCCCTGATTGACCATGACATTCAGTCTGGACAACCAAGTTATTTCTCGGCCAAGGCCTTCCCTTTTCGCATACTTGGTGAGGACCAAAAGACAAAATTCTTGACATATCATTTCATCTAGCACATCCAGTGCCGAAAAGGCTTCGAAATAGCCAATTTACCTTCCGTCAAGACGAAAGCCGGCTGTAATTGGTCGATAACTAAGAATGAACGCTTGTTTATAGAAGGATGGATGTGTCGTCAAAATGGTTACTCGGGCAAGTGACGTGGCGCCATTTCATATCTTGCCTCGGTTCATTATCTACGTTGGCGACTAGTGTTCTCTCGTATCGTGAATGCACCTGACCTTCTCTACCATCTTCATGGCCTTGATGTCGTCTCCTGGCCGAACTATGTTGCAATATTTGAGCTTTTCGTCGAGGGCCATTCGGTATGGCAGAACGAAGCGCCCAGCTCAACGTTATCAGCTTGATAGAGGCGCCTAATGGCCAAAGCAGCTACAAATCGCAAAACGGGTCAACAGGCATCGTAGTGGGTTGAGTGTCGAGACCGTCTCTATTTCTGTCGTATACGGTTTTACATAATTGTCAGCATGTATTCTTATCCGCAGCCCTTTTTGTAGTATGTATAGATTGCATCTTTTGGTCTGTGTGCCAGTAGATGGGCTGTACGATCAGGCTTGTAGAACCACAATACATGGTGACTTGCTGTCGTTCTTATCTGCTTCCGTGCTTTGCGAGTTTCCATCGGTTCGTCGTAGGCGTATTTTACTACTCTTCGTGACAGACAGTGGTCCTCATACTGTACCATGCTTGTTGCGCTGGTGAGACTAGTACATTGGGAATTCCTTCCACATTACCTTTCTCTTTCAACTGATGCCCGCAGCCTTATAGCAATCTTTCTTTTAATAAGTACCAATGTGTAGTAAAGGTCCAAGGCCATTTCGAGAAAATATATTGTTTGCATCTACATTTACTCATAATTTAGAGTATTTTTCCTCAGCTGCCAGTTTTTAGAGTCTACATATGCACGTTACTCAAACGAAACTTTTACTCGAAAGATGGCATTTAGAATAGAAAGAAATCTACGCTTGGAGATCTACGCTAGTTTAGAAAAATTGCATTTTTTAAAATAGTCGCTTCGGGGTTAAATCCAGTGCAAGGCGGCAATTAGGAATTACGTCGCAGGTTTAGCTCTGGCTCTACGTCAGTTGCCCTGTTCACTGTCGCAAAGCAACTAGGGAGCTCGTCGCATTGTCTGACAGTTTCGTCTTGGTACTAACGCATAACTTATTGCTATCACCGTAACTTCTGCGAGGTTAACCGTGCGCATGGTACAAGACGAGATAGGCCGTACCGCTAGAAACGACGAGATCATGGTGTTGCTTATTGAGATTCACAGCCGGAAGCAGGGCGCCGGTGCTGTGCTTAGCCAGGCGGCTGCTGCCGTAATACGTTGACACGGTTCAAAATCATTTACCCGAGTAAGATAGTGCGGGAGCGCTAGTTGTTCCAGGTTCGTGTTACGTTCAGGAGCACGTACACGTACTCAATACAAAATTTCATTATACTCTTAACGCATTATTATAGATGTGACATTATGGTAAATTACAAATTATTGTATCATCGATTGCAGATTATGACATCACTACTTGAACCGACACCGTGCTTCTGTAACGTTATTTAATTTCATATGACACTTATGTACTCACTCTACGGAAATGTCAGCAGAGCAAGAGGCTCTCTTTGACTGAGCGTTTGCCACTGCTGAGTGAAAATTGCAAGGAGCATAACTGGTCAGATGTTTTAAGAACAATCCTGAAAGAATCGTCAAATGGCCAATAGAGTTATTACACAATATATTGAATGGATCGACTGATATTTTTGGAATGGACTTATGTATACGATTCGCCTTACGAGAGACTTATGCGAGTCCAGGTGAGTAATGCAACGGTGGTCGTGCTAAATCCGACACGCCGCGAATGTTGATCTCGCGGCGTGAAATCGCGGCTTATCAAGTGTCGCACTTGATAAACAAGGTCCTTGACAAACAAGGAGCCACGATAGAAACTGTGTAACTTATTATTCCTTGGTAGCCAGTTTGAGTGTTATTTCTGTGTTTTCATGTGTGCCTCCAACCGAGATCTGTGAAGCATTGGTAGCACGCTGCTTGCGCTTCAATCGTAATGCTCAAGGTCACCGCTACCTGCATCTTATCTGAAGCGGGAGAACAGTTAAGAACTGCCCTAATCGCCAGCAGTAAATAGCTCTTATATTTGTGGAGTTATGCTGAGGGATCCCTTGTTTTCTACGCTCAACAGAATTAACGAGCATATCTCGTTGCTGTGTCAACCAAAATTCATGTTCCCGATCTTTGTTTCGTTATGTCCATACTTCGCCCAAGAAGCGCTGTTTGAAACCTTTGACCCGGCGTATTTTACCATATATTTCTATGCCTAGATGTAGGGTCGTTTAATCATGATTAGCTTGCCATTTCTGAGCTATCGTTTCGGTGTATTGAATATTTCGTCTACCAAAACTGTGCGAGCCATGAATCCAGCTCTACCTGGTATGAATAAAAAGGATTTGCAAAGCGGAGGGCCAAACCATCTAATTAATGCAGCAATTTTCTATACCAAAGTTCTTGGAGTAAACTTTATTCAACGGTGAACCCTCAAAAAATGTAATCGGAGAATCCAGATTTTTTCCATCAAGCTTTTTCATATTCTCCAAATTACCATGGTGCTTATCCGAAAAACCCTGTTTAATATACATAGCCGTTGAGACGTGTAAAAATAGAGAACTGAGGCATATCTCGACTACATCCAACATGGCATCTGTTCTGAGCAAAAAAGGCTCAACAATTAGGCTCTTTTTTCCATAAATTGCTCATTAGGTCAACCTAAGATATCAACCAGAAGCCAACGTGTTTTCGTGGATCCCAATAAAAATGTGTTATTTCAAAGTCTCTATTCAAGATCGGGTATGTGGCAAAGGCACATAATCATATGTTGAGATACAACAGGCGATATCACTGTAGTAAGAATCATGTCTGCTTAATATCGGTTTCAAGACTTCTGACATTTACTTGCTCGTCCATTGATACTATATCCCGAATAATAACGCAGTCATCTTTTTTTGAGTAATAGATTGGACAGCACGTAAGATTGTATGTAGACAGCAGCTGCGTCGCATCTCTGAGTCGCTATGAGTTAAGAGACCAAATAAGTGATATGAGTAAAGACCAAATAAAAGCAGACGCTTTTGTAGGGTCAAGAGAGATATGCATTTCTTGCTGAGTTTGATTGTTTGTATTTACTAAACGATATGGTAGGCAGCGCGATGAACGTTTTGTACGGTAGCATAGGTATATAAAAGATTTCTTCCAGTAGCTTTTCGGGAAAATCACTAGAGACATGACGAATGAGACCGAATCGCGAGAAATGTGTTGGATTTTTATTTTCCTAGCAAAAACCACATATTTTCTCAGTATTAAGGTTAGTTAGCTCTTCCTTGTGCGAGTTTGGTGTAAGGTTGAAGTGCGGAGCGTCGACTCGCTCCTTAGACACAAAAGCGCTAGACATCTAAACGTCTGTTATTGTAGCTCGACATAATCTTAGCTTGTACAAGAAGGTCAGTTGCAAACACAAGAAACGTCCTTGTAGCTAGACACAACTCTTCTTTTGGCTGGAAATGAGGAAAAAGAAGGACAAAAACAACATGGTCGCACCAAAAACGTAGAGCCAACAGCGTAAATATCAGTAAGGGTATGTTGATGTGTATATATGCACACGTGCATATATACACATACGTAGAAAGGAGCCAATAAGTTGCTCTTTCAAAAAATTATAATGCCACTTGCAAAATTGTTTACTATTTTTTTTCATTTCAAATTATCAAAAAAGAGTAAATTAGCGAATTTGTTGCATATGGGTTGGGGAAACCCAGACAGAAAACAACCAGACTGGCGCGTATGGCGCGAAACGGATATTACTTAATCCCGAGATTTCTCGTGGACACGGTATAGCACTATGTTTTCGTACACCAGAATGTTTACCAGTATAAAAGAACTTCAAATACTCAAAAAAAAAGTTTAAAAATTCAATTTTTGCATAAAAATTCAATACATACAGGATTTTTGATGAAACATTTTATCCATTCTATGCCGCTTATTTTACTAACCAGAGTGAAACATCTTATATGGGCTTAGTATATATGACTGAAATATATAGATACAAGAAATTTCACAAATGTTGGAAAAATTACATCACCTTATCGTCACTCTCGATTAACGTTTTACAATTTCTGCTGTAGGCAGAACTCTGTAGCAACTTACTGAGCGCCCCACGGACGTATCCAGGATTGGTTCAAAAATTTCGAGACAAGAGCATTGCGCAATAGCATGGGTGTCCGTTAGCGCTAAGTCATCTTTGATATTTGTGACCACGTCTTCCTCTTCGAAATCTATCCCCAGTTGGCTAGCCAGTTGACCGGGTTCTTGCAAAAAGTGCCTCCATCGCCTAGATCGCTTCGTGATTTGGTTAAGTAAACTACACCGCGGGGTGCCTGGTGAGAGGTTAATATGTAATATCGTACACACACACATATATATATATATATAAGGCGCTAGCTACATTGATATATGTGACAGCCAAACCCTCTGATACGCGGCTCAGATCGATTCCTTAACTTGCTAAGAGCATCTGATACTTACTCCATACGGGCAGTAACACGTACAACGAAAAGACGCCATTAATCCGTAGTGGACAAGTAATATCGTCAAAATTAGAGAGTAGTAGGAAAAAGGCCGTTGGCTTTTCTGTGGCCTCTTATTTGATCGTACCTCTGGTTATCTGCTAATCCTGAAGAGGCCAGCCGCCGTTATTGGTCGTTCTCAGCTCCGCCACGTTGGCATATCGGGGTAGCGTGTCTCAATGAGCACTTTGTGGCATCCTGTTTACCCCAATCTTCGGGCGGGTCAGCCATCGGAGCCCACCTTGTTTGGTGGCACACCCCGTAAATGAAGGGCTATTTTCTTTTAACCTTGTATCTATGTTTAGTATCGAGAAAACAATCTCCCCTTTTAACGAACTCCGGCTGACAGTGAGTCGGATCTATTAAAATTGTGCCTTGAACCACTACACGGCAAGGGGCATGCAATACGGTCATTACCAGCGTCAGCGTCAGCAGGCTCGAAACAGTGGTACGTAAACAACAGATTAGATTCATTTAGTAGCGAATGCTATATAGGTTAAGCTTAGGCCGTGAACTAAATCTTTTTGAAAATGTTATTCGATAGTCTGCACGGATACATCCGATTTTCAAAATTAGGTCTAGTGCACTAACGAAGACTAGAGGACAGCTGGTATATAAGTTTATGTCGACCACGTAAAAATCATAGCAGAAGAACGCAACGCGGCAACTCAAACTACCGTCAGCTTTCCTGGTGGAAAGTATGCTAGTGAGTTCTGTAAACGAACGAAACTGCCAGCATTTTATTTCTTTTTTTTATATAAAGAAACCGTAAGAAGATAAACCGTTCTTGAAATAGTATATCGGAAATGTGCGTATGCATCCGTAAGGTTTGCAACCCACGTTCCTGCCAAGTAAGATACACACTTAATAGCGCTGCGTCTGAGGTTGATATTTCTATTATCGTCCACGGTAATTCGATAGTCTTCAAAAATTGCGCTTTACGCTGGCTTTATCAGTCAAATGTCTTTTCGGTGTCCCGTCTTTATGTGAACAATAGCACTCATTTACCTGTAACTGGTAAGAGCCCGGGAAAGAGAAGTCAATACCCTTATGATCAGATTCCAGTAAATGGCTCGTGAAAACATACGTATGTACGTAATGGAAGTTGTAAAATTGTGTTATTAACTCTACATTGAGAACCATTCCTTTTTGATAAAAAATATCGTGACTTCTGATTTGGACTTCCGGCTTCTAAACCAAAACTAACAGATGCTCTCCATGCTTTAATGGGCTTATTGAATAGCGAGTTCAAATGTACGACGAACGAAGAGCATACTACATATTTAATGCAAGCCAAAAGTAACTCCACAGGGTTATTGAGTTTTATTTAAATCAATTGTTTGACAGCTACGATTCGAATCCGAGACCTTTTGTTAGAAAGCTAAGGTACAATTCATTTGATTACAGTGACAGTCATTATTTGTTATCGAATCCCCAGGGGAGCACCTTCTTCAAAGGTAACCCTTTTTAGAGTTCCGATTGGAGTGCTTCTATACTTCGTCGCCGAGCTCTGTGTTTCATGTAGACTGTCAGGTCTCTGTAAGACTTCTGTTCCGAGCGGTGGAGGGCCCTCTCGTATTCATGACGACATAGACTACTGGCTACCAGCTTCACCAACACAGATTGACCTTTCTACTCATGCCAAGTGGCATCTGCGTTAAAGGCACTAACCCGGAATATTTTTTTCCTGCGACGTGGCGCCGCGGGTTCAGTCTATTACTTCACGTTGATACTGTGAGTTCTCCAACTTACCTTTACCACTCTTCTTTTGGATGAACCGCCTACGATCCAAAATCGTTTTCGTAGAGATTTGGCAGTACGGGGAGCCGGTCGTATGGCCGTTTGCAGCACGTGCATAGCAGTAAACAGACGTCCAATGTAATACTTAGAGGTGTGGTCTTATCGTAGCAATGATCCTTGCAGTGTTAGCCCTGCATTAGCTGGCAAGTTTACCCTCTGACAGTTAAAGCATGTTAGGTTTGCGAGGTGCTCACACATAGAAACGAGAACATTCGAACCTCCGGCAACGGGGGCGATACGAGACCCTGCTGAAGCCCCTTCGTGCTCCAGTATTCTTTACAGAGTTGGTTGTTCTCAGCTTCTGTCTTTGTCTTTTTGCAACTCCTATATTAGCTTACCCTCGGGGATTGTCGCACTTCTGCCTTGCCTTATGAACCAAAAGTCCAGCAATTCAGGTCTCGTTATGGCTATCTTTATTTAACTCTGAATAGTTTCATAGTTTTTCCTCAGGTCTCCAAAGCCTCGATAGAGTCGTTGACCTTATTGAAGACATTGGCCTGATCCACTAGCGTAAGTCGAGTTAAACCGCTTCGCCTTGTTTGGCTTCCTCCTTTTAACCAGCCGCGGCCAAATGAGCTGGGTAGAAATGTGGGACAGCGTGGCCAGACGCACGTACACACGCAGATCTGCTTATCAGCGCACAGTCCACTAACACCGCCAGAAATATGCGTGCCTCGTCCCTTGTGTATCTAGAAATGGGATCTTATCAATACTCGGCCTAAACTACTCATGTGTTACTCGAACTAGCATATCTCGCGCCCGCCTCCAGGTATGGCTGGTACAGTAAACTTTTACTATCGTCATTACGTTGCTTCACTGAGCTAAGTCATGGTGCGCTAATTAATTAATAATGATTATTATCTATCTAATTAATTAATTGTCTATTGTTAATTGCATACCGTTGCATTTTTCAAAAACCAGAATTTCGCCCCTAATTGATTCACGTGGGACATGTACAGATTATGCGCAGGAGTATTGTAAACTGCCATTAGCAACTTATATTCAAGAAGCTGGCGTAATTAAGTACATAGCGTTCATACGTCACGGTTTACGGACTTTTAGTTTCTACTTCGTCGCTTGAAGGCTAAATGTGCGCAATATGACGGTATGATGGCACAGTTACCTCTCTACTTTATGGACGAATTTATAAATGTACGAATGTGCTTGAACATCTTTATGTCTCGAGAAAAATCGAAATGCAAAACGTTATGATACTTGATCTACACCATACTAACCACATGTTCTTAATTTGTCAAATTAGCAAAATTGGAACTAATTAAGATGTAAAATTTCCTAGTACACATATTTCTTAAGATATAATTGAAAGCTTCGAAATCTTGTGATAATAAAGCACGCGCAGCGGAAGTCACGGGTACCTGAACAGAGCTTACATACATGTCTCATAGAATAAACTTACCCTGAGCGTTCGAGGCATTTCACCGACGTGAAGTAATCCGCTTGTCCACGTTGCAACTTAACCATCGCTAAATTAGTACACAGAAGTGGAGTCTCATATTTCTTCATTTCCGTTAACCATTCGATCAATGTATGGCTCAGCCAACAGCCTACCCTGCAGGGTAGATGTTACGAAAACAGGTTACTAAAACCTAGTAATTAATCTCTGACCGGCGTTAGGCGCCGCAGGTAACAAAGTCACCTTAGAAAGCGGATGCTCTGGATCGCTGCTTACAGCATGCTTTCTGCGCGTTCCTTTCGTGGGCCTGGAGGAGACCACAATGGCCGGCAAGGATTCGCCTCCTCTGAGTCAACAGAAGAATGTCGCCAAGTGCAAACTCCCAGAGAGATTTTACATTGATCCCTTAATCAGGTTGTTCGTTCTCCACATCATGAACGGGACGCTACTCGCCCACTCGCCAGTCGTTCCTATGGCAAAGAAAACACTCGTGTTCGCATTTTTACACTCTGCCGGTCCGCTGCATACACATTAAGAAAAAAACTCTGTCAACGTTAAGCTGACGTAGAACGTGTGAAACGGTTATTCATGTCCTCTTGCGAGGCCACGTGACAGGATCTTGAGGTGTCGAGTGACTATGATAAGCTCCGCTTTGGATTTCAAATGTCTGTAATTTTGTAACTCTTTTGGGGAAAAACCCTTGTAATAAGGCATACACATCCACATTTGTTATTCCTATTACGTGAAGTCCGATGACGACGCTGTTAAGTGAGAGCGTTTCTCGCTATTTGGATTAGGTTTAATAGTCATCCCCGTAGTCCAGGTAATGATGACCCAATAAACTTCATCGTACTTTGTTCTGTATATAATTGAGAGCAATCCGACGATAAAAAATAACGCATTCAGCAACAATTCTGTTTTATATATAATGCGTATTATAACTACCAAAGGTATTCGCTTATCTACTTTGGGATAAACGTGACAACAAAAACCTTTTCAAAGATTTGGGTCAGAGGTCAGGCCCGTAAACTTTAAACAGTGTAAACGTATCCTGTGCCCACTTGGGGACGATTTTATGTGATCTCGTGGTCAAGGAAACGACGACTAGCTATTTTGTGACCCAAAAGCCTTCTTCGATCGGCGACGATGTTCTTGGCCTATTCTTTGGCCTCCGATTAAGTACCCAAACGACTTAAATGAGCGAAGCCTTCATTTTTTCTTCGCCCTTCATAGAGAAAATAGATAGTACATTAAGAAAAAAGCTCTGACTTGACTAACGGAGGAATCAGATTTTCTCAGCATAAGTCGGTAGGACATTCTTATAGCAGAGCCGGCTATTGCGGCTGCTATTCCTATTATGGCTTTTCCTCTTACTTAAATGTCTCTATTCAACAAGTGGTGATTCACAAGTACGCCAGTTAGGCCCTTTTTTGTCTCTTATGGGTGGATATGATTATGTAGTAATAACTCGGCGTGTCATTGCGCGCATCATCATAGCACTGAGGACTATTGGCATAAAATTGCATGTGTATCAGTAAACTATACCCTTCTTCATACGTAGACGACTTCGATCACAAAAGAAAATGTCCAGACACTCAAGAAATTATCGAGCACTTGTTCCATCGCTATTTTATTGGACAACCTACGCCCAGTGGAGCGCTATGAAGATCTACTCGACAGACCAGCGGTCTCAAAAGCAACGCGTTTACACCAATTTTCCCGCGAAACGTCTGTGTCAGTTCTTCAACTTTAACTAACTACATCTAATGTCTCCCGCATCACTCCATTGTAACCTGTACCTACCGCGTTAGTATAGACGATCTATACTTCGTTATCGTTTTTCCCTGCATTCTCGTTAGTCCTTGTGACTATTTTTGCAGACAGAATTGTGCTTGCAACGACGTAGCGTTAGACGTTACACGCATGGTGTACACGCTCCATTGAGCAACGTTACTCTGATTACAGCCAGAAGCACTTGAGTAAAAATAGGGAAGAGCGGAATCAAGACCACTGTATATTAGCCGGGGATGAGGTCACCAAATCTGGTGTTGCTTGCGCTGGCCCCGTAGGCAAACTATTACAGTATGCACGCCTCCTTACCCGATGTTGGCTCGGTGAGAGGGGCAAGACGATTTCGTGAGGATTTCATTCTGTTTCCCATTCTACCGCGAATCGGGCTATCAATGTAACTGGTCTGCTGGAGCGCCCAAGAGCGGGAAAT
Organism: Tropilaelaps mercedesae; assembly: GCA_002081605.1. Lineage (NCBI taxonomy): Eukaryota > Metazoa > Arthropoda > Arachnida > Mesostigmata > Laelapidae > Tropilaelaps > Tropilaelaps mercedesae. The sequence continues at coordinate 16,650 of MNPL01001660.1, forward strand.
GTCGAATGCCGCCATTCCCGACTACAATGTCTATTTGTGGTAGAACAAGCTTCCGTGCGTCCGCGTACCTCGTGTAAGGCAATGCTAACACTGCAATACGACCTCGACCCCATCGTCAAGTCAGCGAAACGGCCAGAAAACAAGGCGCAAATACACTGCACGCCACCACAGAAACCGCGCCGTTGTTACGTGGAAAGATATGACGGGTCAGGAACGCAAAGAGGATGGACCTCAGGTTGAGGGAAGCGGACCCCGCAGATAGCGCACAATGTATATCGCAACGGAACATTGCGACCGTACATTCCACAGTGGCAGAAATAGCAGAAACAGCAGCAGTACTAGCCAGTGTTAGTTACTCGCGGTGCCCGTACGGTGGGCGTTAGCGTTTTCCTAGTATTTGGTCGCAGCCGCCCATTGAAGAATGGAATCGAGGCAAGGGAAGCAAATGATTCTGAGGTTGGCGTGGCGGCCATTGTGTGACGCGATGTAATCACAAGCGCTACGAATAATGTAAGCGATGCGGGCATGTGATCCATGATTAAGGGTTTCGATCTCAATGATTGGACAGTCCAATAAAATTCTGTAGTCTATAACTAAACGTCAAAAATTCATGAATAAAATTTGTGTATTCAATGCGCATATGCATCAAATTACTGTACCGCGTAAAGTGGATAGAAATTTAAAAGCGCTGTTCAGAAAGAACAAAACATTTCTGGGTCGTTTATTGAAACCCACTGTTGTCTTTTTAAATAGTGGGTAAATGGAGCTAGAAAAGAATTTTGTTGCCCAGTGCCCTTGGAATTAATGAAACATAACATGAAGGAGAACGTTGACCTTATGTAGCTTGATAAAATTGTTTGCTGGAGCTTCGCCTGTTTGGAAATTTCATTTACGATGCAGTCGTACATGATTTTGGACAATATCAAAAATCTGCTTTTTTGCATGACAAAATCAGTGGAATCAGCGCCACAGGCATATGGATTCGCCGCTGTCAGTTTCGAAAAATGCCGAGATCTATTTTCAACGCTTTAGATATTGTAACCTTGTCAAGGTGGCATTTTGAACCGTCTCAAAAATACTCGACGTTCTACACAATACCCTAAAACTCCACCGTGTCTCCTACTGATGCGTTACCTCTTGATTTTCTCTTGATACTTTGTAGCGTATATTTTACTTTGTAGCGTTTATTTTTTATTCGTCGTTGCAATATTTGCATTACCGCATTCATCATAATTATGCGAAATATCAGCTAGCTCCTTCTTTCTTAAATAATTTAAGAAGCAGAATACTGGGCACAATAAAAAAGCGACAAAAGTTAGCTTAGGAAATTACATAGCATGCATGTCAAGCTAAACAAAAACTCTGTGCATCTATGTATGTTTTGTATTGAAAGATAAAAAAAAATATCAGCAAGCGTCCACAAACTCGCATAGGCTGAATATTTTAGGGCATCACGTGTATATTTATATAACAAATATATATATATATATACACGGCTCTATTTATATCATCATCTGCCTTAAATATCGACTTCTGCCTATTTTGCGAGTGCTGTCACATTCCGCCTAGGCTGTTTTTATCGAACAAATTCTTCATACTTGATTTCCGGTGCATCCTCTGATAGAAGCTACGGAACGTACAGCTATATGTATCTCGTGTATCTTCCAGATGCATGCAACAGGTAGTACTCGTGCGGCACGAAGATCGCAAGGTAAAGCGCTGGTGGGAGACTTCCTTTTGAAAAACCCTTGGCTCCCCGGTCGTTCCCGGCATGTCCCAGGTCGAGAGGAGGACAGGCCAGACGCCGCGAACGTATACTTTTTCCGTAAGTGTTCTCGTGTGCGTGTGTGTACCATCGGGTCCAAGTTTTTATTGCTTACGCCTTCTGCTCATCGTAAGGTAAAACCGTGCGTACGAGGACGTAGGGACGCCAGAATGCCACAACTCCTGACAAGTCAGAGCCAACTAAACTCTAAGAAAGCACTTCGGTTGGCGTAGGTGTGTGCGTGTGCGTGTGTTTGCGTGTGGGTGTATGTGTGTATACATGACTGTGAAGTTCACGCGAAGCAAAGAAGTATAATGATGTGTGGAGCAACAAACAACTGCAGCTTAAATTGTCCACGACTGTTGGAACGCAAGTGACAGCGTACTCCAGACTGGACGAACTCACGCGATGATCTCCTGTGTAGTAATGCTAGAAGCATCACTTTGTATCTAATGGCCGGTCATCACGAAGTCTTGTAAATCAGAATGAACAACCACCTATCTTCAGATGGGTGCCAAGCGGCGTGAGACTGGGGAAACGGAAGGCCTTCCCCTGTCTAATATCCATTAGTATCGCTAGACTTAATTTCTATCTTTCAACCATGAATGTTTCTTATACTGCGGTAAGCATGTAAGTACAGTAGCCCAAGAACTTTTCGAGAAACAGTGTGTTTCGTGAGGTTCACGAACCATTCCAATAACGCTTCCATTAAAAGTTCGGCAATCAGACACTCATCTATTCTCGGGCCATAATTGGCCTGTCCGCACTTTAACTTGAAACTCTAATAACGACAATAAATGTGCTTATTAAACATAATACTTATCATCTGTGATATTAGATATTAATGGTTTCTATAGATATAATAGATGAGTTAATAGGTAAATGTTCTTATATACAGCTACTTAGCTGTGCTGTTCTTATTTTCATGTGAAACACTTTTTATAACATGTACAGCTAGGAACCTAGCAGCGAATCGTTTCTCAACAAGCGAGACACAACAAGGCGGTAAACGTAAATTAGCAAGCGGTGTCTGTCAAATAGACAACCTTAATGTCGTGTCCACGTTCCCACCATAACTTTTCGGGCGACGACTGAGGGTACGAGCAAAAGCCGCAGTATGGCAAAATTCCAAATATAATATTATTTTTAAGAAATTTAATTTTACATTTACTTCGAAAAAACGGTTTAAGCAACCATCAGTTCACTGAAATGAGAAACGGTGATTCTAAAGCGTTCGATAGTTGTAGATAGTTGTCCACTTCGACGCGTACGATTTTTCGCAGTTACCTTCAACGAAATTGAAGACAACTAGCGAGCAAACACGAGCATGACCGATTATCTGTTGGCACTCCTACCTGTATGTCTGACTGGCCCATTCCAGTATATAACTTTTCATTTCGTAATGTTATTGCCGTTACAGATGGTGGTGGCAGGCAGTGTACATAAAGCAGTGGCTACCTACGGGCTCTTCGATCGCGAAAGGAATCGGTTGGCTGGGACGTTTCATCGTAAC
>MNPL01001662.1:0-12660 GCA_002081605.1 Tropilaelaps mercedesae
TATATATATATATATATATATATATATAGATAGATACGGAAAGAGGGAGAAAATATTCTCGCAGTGCAGGCATTCAAGGTATCTCGTTGAAATTTCACTGTGTTACCTGTGCAATACCGGACCGACATGATGCGGCATTCTCACGCGTTTTACAAGTCTGCGCCGTGTGCTGTTGGCACCCCACTAATTAACACGGTCAGTAGCCTAGCCTTGATTATTGCTCACTAATTACGTTTGTACAATTGTGGATTGTCGCTGAACTAACGCTAGTGAACATCGCCACCGGAAGCTGCATATTAGCTATTCGTTCTCGTCGTAATTCAATAGCTAGATAAACATTCTCAAAAAGCAATAACGTTGCGGGGCAAAATATGCTGAGCCACTCCCGGCCGCACTCAGGCAACGATTAGCGCTCATTTGTACGAAACGATTATGTTGCCCCGGAGGAGCAGTTTACACTGCGCCTTCTGTTCCCTACTCATACAGTTGTTATGCAGAAACGATAGGGAGGTCCTGCTCAAGGTGAGAGTGACGTAGGGCCCACGTGATCAGGCTTTCCTCGGTGGTCATCAATTTTCCGAGTGACGCCTCCCCCCGGCGGCGCCAAGCTGTTGCCCGAGGCCGCCATTTCTCGATAAGCGGCGTCAACGCCGATGTACGCGTTGCTCTGCCGCACTCAATGAGACAATAACGAACGGAGAATTCTTTATGAAGCTGAATCCATTTAATCTGCGCACAGTTGCCGAGTAACGACATATTTTTCTAGCCTATCAACCTCTTCAACCTCTCTGGGGGATAGTATATCGCCTAGTGAATTACGAATATCTGAAATCGTGCCCCAGTCAAGAATGCGTGAATTTGCGCAAACCTAATCAAGCACTAGAGAGCCACTTTTGCCGCTTTATAGGGTTTTGCCACAAAGTGACAACTCATGCGGATGCCAACGAAATAAAGATTTCTTCGGGCAGATGCCCCAGTCGCCAGAGTCGAACCTCACAATCAAACTCGTCGACATCGTCCTTCCCTCTTGTTGGTGGTCGCTGACAGAGTTTGTCGTGGCCGCTGTTTTTGATGACCATCTTCGTTAGCGAGACAACAAAGTAACGCCGTAGAAATCACCGCAGCCGTCTTTTGAGGTGTTCGGATCCATGCATCTCTTCATGTCATCACTCCGATGAGGCGGCAATCGTACAAAAGGCCACAAACACAAAAAGCCTAGTCACTGTTGAATCTCCTCTAACTTACGCACGGCCACCTATTCCAATGACAAATCGCTAACTACGGCGTCAGGTACGCGTTGCAACGCAAACAGTCGAGGTACAGGCGTCGTCGAGAACGGGACCGGCGTAAGATGATTTCCACTGTTTAAATTTCCCGCCACCCTCCACTGTTCCAGAATCTAGCGGCGTTCCTCACTTAGGCAGGAGGATTCCGTCGTTTCTTTTGGCTTGCTCAAGACTCCTCGTTCGTCGCTTAACTCGTCGCTTATCGCCAGCGCCCCTCCCTTATCGCGCAGTTCTTCGTGGCGTTCCTATTTTAGCCTTCTCGTGCTCGTCGTTCTTGTTTGAACGACTGGGGATTACCGAAGAGGAGGCTGAGTGCCAATCCAATGAAGCGAGAGCAAGGGCAAACGTCGAGACGCGCCGATGAGTCGGGACGACGCCCATGTTGACGCGGCCTGCTCCGGGCAAAACGGAGAGAAGCCCAGGAATGAATTTAATTAGGTAACAGCGGTTTAGAAGACGAGACCGACCGAAGAGGCTAAACGCCGAACTATCAGACAGGTGCGAGTGTGTTTGAGTGTCCAGGTGAGTGTAATGTTGTGTGTAATGGAGAAGGTTTAGGAGGATGGCCCGAGATCAGAAATGAGCACGTTCGAACGGAAAGACCGAGGCGCTGTCGGAGAATAGCATTATCCGACAACAATGTCCGACCGGTAGATATGATAATAAATAGTGTCCAAAGTCGTATCGCTCTTAAGTTCCGATGCGTTTCGTCCGCTGGCTCAGCTGATTCAGCGTCGCAACTGAGTGTCGAGTCAGGCATGCACGATACGTGCGGGCCTTTGGTGAAACTTTTTTACCTCACTATTTCCAGCGCTCGAACAACGATTCTGTAACCGTAGACGGCTACTACGATTGACGTACGTAGCCTTCGCATCAAATACTCAAACAAAAAGTTTAGCAAACAAAGTTCTATTGACAAAATGGTTTAGTTACAGTTCGCTGATGCCGTATGAGCTACTCAAACCTTGCTTCTCAGTAGATGCTGAGCTCATCTTGTCTATGTCTCTACAAAGCGTATATCAAAGCGTGACTGGCACAGTTAAGTTCAGTTTTTATACGTTCAAGGTTATGTTCCTCATCCGCAGGTCTGGCCTAGCTCAAGTTTGCTTTAAGACGTCCTCTGAGCGTCTCCACTCAACGTTGTTGTAGTAGCTCTGTCTTGCAAGAGAAACTAAAACTTGGTAACATGCATTTGTAGCTGTGTCTTTATTGGCCTTTTACGCTTATGAATGTGGATCTGAAGGAGTGTGTTCGTTTAAAGTGGATGCAGGGACCGATTCGCATGGAGTCTGCCGTCGTGCTTGACAGAGTCCTGTTCGAGCTGTGCAAAAGATCCTTCTTCTGCTGCCAGAGTAGACACAAATCGCCCTTTGAACAGTTGCTGTCAGCTATTGCAGAAAAGGAAGCAGTGCCTTTAAGGTCGCGCCGGCAAAGCTTCGCGCGCGGAAGCGATTCGTCACGCATCGAAAAAAATTTTTAGGGAGATTCAGAAGCCCTTCGAACGGTTTCGTAATGACATGCAAGAGCCTCTTAAGTTCGATACTTTGGCCTCTAAGAATCGTAGCGCCGAAAACCTCGCCTTTGTTATAGCTTCAACCACTAACCGAGCCACTGCGAGGCATCGTAAACTTTTGAAAAAGCGTTAAAGGGGTGTTTTTGAAATTTACAAGATTAACCGCACTCAAAGTTTCCTCATTTTTTTTTAGCGCACTTGTAACAAGCAGGTTATCTTACTGCATTCGTGTGATCGCTCTCGAACAAATTCTCTCGGAGCGATGCTAGCATAATGGATCACGCCATTGTTATAGACAATAACGTACTTTATATATATATATATACAACAAAACGGAGAAACGGCTCAAAGATTGGCGTCACTCTCAAGCCAACATTTGCTAGATGCCCTCGTCATAAAATAAGGTAGTTCCAAGCGGATTTTATCTGGCACCGTAGAAGCAAATGGCAAACATATTTTGAAAACGCTCTCCTTTCTTATTGTCGCTCGTCTAAATTAATTGGTTTACGATTTACGGATAGCGTTGTAGTTAAAAAAAAAAAAAAAAAAACAAGAGAAAGCGTTTTACTTTAAGACTGCTTGGTAATAACGTTGCAAACAGTGTCGTTGATCAATCTGCTGAAGTTCCGATATGGCGAAAAACGCTATCCTTTCCTGGATGGTTCCGAAGAAATTTAGCAGTGACAGAAGAAGTAGCCATGACAGAAGCAGCCAGCAACGAGCACGAAGCACGTCATCACCACAACGCACCTCCCACAGAGATAATTTCAGCAGATGCTTGGCCGGGTTCCTTGCTGCGGCGACAAAGCTATTTCCGGCTGTGTTTCCGGTTGGCGGCTCTGTCGGGAGATGGTAGCCAAGAAGTACGAGGTGAGCGACATTTCAAGGACGGTACGCCAGTGTCAGTACGCCAGTTTCTACCGTTCACCTGGCTCCGGTTGGCTGGTAGAGTTGTTGGTGGAGCTCCGGTGGCTGGTAAAGGCTCTATCGCCGTTGCCGTCGTAATCTTGCCGCCCCGCGCCTCCCGTTAATTAATTGTCTAATCATTGGATGTCGCCTCGAGCCGTTATAACATCGAGGCGCCAAACATGCCAGTGACATCCAGTGTAAATTCTGTCTGGTTCATCCAGGTCAGTCTACCATTACTAGGTCCCTCACACTGGCGTGTCCCGATAGATCTCGCAAAATGCTTTCTTAAAGCAGACAATACTGGCCGCCAACATCCCTGACGTGCCCTGTACACGGGAGAAGCCTGCTATCGTACCATATTTCGTCATATAGTCATAGTAGAATATATTGCTTTGCTATCAACTTGTCCGATTATCGCCTGGTTATTTATGAAGTAGTCCAGTAATCGGGTCTTGCGTTAGCCGACAATTAGTTTTGGCACTAAACAGGAGTAATCTTTCGCGATCGAGCCACGGTATATTAAGCGCAGTTGCACAAAGGACATTATTTTGTGCAGTTGGGCTTCTTGCACAACGTTTTTACTTTCACGACCTCTCTGTACAATCATATCTGCAGCATATGAGCGGTTTCTTTCTCTAATTGAATATAGCGGCCAAACTAAACGTGGACATTTTCGATACACACACAGTTAATCAAATAGTTTGGTTAGATGTAATACATGTCCCTCAGGGCACAGGTTGACGGGCTTATGTACTACTACACATTTTGACATAGAATTTGACGGTCTGATACCCGACTTCATTTTTGCATTGTAGCGTACGAATTCTAACGTTATAGTATAAGACCTTACAAGGCACCTAAGGGATGAAACTTCCCTTCGGCCTATGGGCTTGCATACACCTAAACGAACTACGCCGAGATTTATTGCAAAGACATCTTCTCAGAGACCAGCTACAGACTCATCTGCCAGCACTTATCAAGATAATTGCTGCCTGCAGCTTAATTAATATATTTCTTACTAGAAATTAGCACATTTGTAAAAAAAAAAGCATGCTCTACATGTTAATTGTCACTACTAATTATGACCTAATGGTAAACCTAGGTCGTTAATATTTGTCAATACGGTAGGTGAAATTGCTACTCGATCGATATAGATACACCTATAATTACACCTCAGCCTTTCTATTTGATATAGTTCAGTTAATACGAATCGACCTTCCATTTGAAATCAATTGACCGCAGCAATTATTGCTTCTCCTTCGACTTGTTCAAAATACCAATTTTTACGCCGTGGCACTACGTGTACACCGTGTCTCCTAACACCAGCTGGTTAGCAACGTTTTTTTTTGTACGAATTTTAGTGATCGTACAAGAGATTGGACCAACCATCGGAACTGAACCGTTTCGGACTTCCACTCGGGCGGGAGTGGTAGGCGCCAGTTATCTGCTCGTAAGGACATTCGCGAAAACTTGGCAGCTATTTAGTAAATCCTTTCATTTCGCAGGGCCGCTTCAGGGACGCTGGACAGTGCCATGGTATTCACCAAAGGTCGAAGCAGACAGGCGCAAGCTTAGGGCTTCGACGTGTGAAAAGTGTGTACAGAGCGCATGGAGTGGAATTCGATATGGCGATGCCCACAGCGTTCATCGTTGGCGGACCACCACTCCAAACTTTCCGCCGGCTCGTGCCAATGCGGAACTTTCTGTACTTGCAGGAATTTTAATTGGTTAGGGTGGAAGTATTGAGCTGCGCTAAAAATCCAGTAATGAGGAGCGTATTCAGGCCCTAACCTCGCCAAATACACACACACACACACACACACACACACACACACACACATATGCTCGAGGTAGAACAGTATTATAATCTACCTTCAGCTATCGCAGCTATCAATACTGATACAAATACTCGGTATGGATTGAATATTAATTATATACTTTTTTAAATATGGGACACTCTTGGTTTGCTAATCCGTGCTTGAGGATGGAGGGTGGTAAACGATGAAGGACGGAATGGTTTCTTCTAGTCCTGGCCCTCTTGGCTAAACCCAGCTTCTGGTCTCCTCACGATATAGCTATAACATCGCGGAAGCTGGATTAAATCAGCCAAATCAACCATTGTGGAAACCAGCAACACGTAATATTGTCAGCGGCATCTGAACCCAGCAGAAAAAAGTCGATGCTGTTGCGGATAACACATTTCATATTACGGAAAATGAGTCACTATTCAGAGCGACTGTGCGGATTAGGATTGTTCGTACGGACTCCCATAGACTTCAATGGAATATAATTGTTTTTAATTAAGCTTAGATAAATGTGTGACTTGCATTTATTCATACGCACGAACTCAAACTAACGAGTAGAAAACTGTTGATCACTTCTATCCTTTCTTTCCTAATATGTACACATCGTGTAATAAAGTTCTGCCATAACGCCAATAACAAACAATGAATGTGAACCTTTCGTATGTTGCGCAGCATAGACCGTCGCTCTTGATGTAAATACAGGCAACTTGGGACTACTCGAAGACGAGGAGGCTTACCTTTAATTTGTTTTAGAAGACCATCTTCAATAACAGCCGATTTGTAACAAATGGTGAGAGTCTAACTTACAATTACAGCCGATGCAAACCACCATTTTCTTTTGCGTGATTCCTAACTGAAAGGTGTCGGCCAAAGAATAGAATAATGGCTACAATGCTCTTTTCAGGGGCAACGGTGCGAAGCTGTAATTACTTTTTTTACTGTGTTTCCTTCGAAGGTTTCACCTGGAAATGTTCGATAACACTAAGACGAATGTTTGCCTACCACCATGAGCTATCGAGGTTCGATCCATTAATTTACCGTGGTACACAAACAACGCTAGCCATTTAAATTGAAGAACTTCACCTACGGGTAGTAAAAACGCGATTATTCTTTGCTGAAAACATGTCCATATCATTTTTCCTTTATTACAGGTTTCTAGAATAACCTATAACTGCCATGTTATTCATACAGTTAATCATAATCATCAATATCATCGTCATTACCGCTGGTTCATTTTTCGTAATATTCGCCTCGTTTCATATCTAAATCCTATCTAACTTTCAGTCCATCTACAGACGTTCACCTTGTTGTGAGTTTTCATTCTTGCGCAAATGCAGGCGTTTTTTTTATCGTTCTCTGTTGTTTAGCTTGCTACTGTCAATCGTCAGGCTTACATTGTCCTGCTTTGTGCACCCCACCTTCGTCTGTCAAATTGTCAGAACCTTTTCCCCGTTAGTTTATTAACCTTAAGCTTCATTACATCCAATATTCTCGGCATCGTTAGCAGATACATAAATACACGCTCGTCGTTTCCGCACTACCCACGATCCGACGAATAGGTACACTTCTGTATCTGCATTTTCTCGATCTTCAGCGTGCTCCTTCCGTTACAGCGTCTCTTTTGTTTCTATTCATTAATAGCTCCCGTCATTATCGTCGTTGTCGTCACCACCTCGAGGCATCGTCCTCTCGCTATATCCATATATTCCTCACATTGGCGGTTCGTTTCGCGTCGACAATGTTTACGATGCGCATGTTAGCGTTCAACTGCGCCTAACTTTACAATCGCCCACCCCAATCGGCAATCACTTGTCAATGTTCAAAAGCACAATTTCTTTTTTTGTATATCAATAATAATAATAATAATATTATTATTATTACTATTATTATTATTATTATGTATCATAGCCGTGTGTCGGGTATGTGTTTGGTTCTCGTCGTTTTGTCGGTTCGCTCGGCAACGTTCTCCGTTTTATCCTTTAACTGTACTTCCATGCGTCGCTTTCTTTCATTGTATATATATATACGAGTTGTTTTCTTTTAGTTTTTGTTAATAATCACTACTATTTATTGGTAGTTGTGTTTTCGCTAATCATTTTGTCTGACGTAGTCAGTCTCGTTCCACAGCAGACACCCATTCTCAACTGTGTTGGTTGATTTCCGTCGGTTGACTCACAAAATCCTCGCACAACGTGGTTACGTGTGTCTCTGCGTGTGTTTGTGTCTGAGAATGTGTTTGTATGACTGTCTGTATTGTGTGTGGCTCGTAAAGTGTACGTGTGTTAGGTCGTCGAGCTCTCTACTTGTGTCCTTTCATGTCGTTCTTTCTAGCTGAGTACAAACAGGCCGGCGGCATTGCGGCCATACGGCCACTCGTTACAGCCGCGTAAGGCACTTCGACTTTTTGTTCTACGGACAACCTGGCCGGGGACTTCTGGAGCAGCGAGTGACATGATTCTCCGGGGCGACGGATGTCAGAAACTTTTAAAGGTACCTTATTCCCAGCGCTCGACCGCACACAGCTACTCCCGACCCCCCGAAGATTATACAATTCACCGTGGTGGACCGCCTCCAGTTCGGGTCACAATTCGAATCACGTTCCGTGAGCAAGCTAGCAAAAGAGTCTGGCAAGCCTACTTGGCCCATCGTTCTGTGCAGATTTTTCTGTGGTAAATTTGAGAGAAGACAGCCAACATGTGGTCACGAGAGACAGACAAATACATGTCGCTATGTTCCCCCAACTCAGCCGAGTGCTTCTTGTGCTCTATTGTTGAAACCTCACCCCTGCTTTCCGCCAGCTCGTTCAGTTCGGAGGAGAACCTCACCTCTCTCAATGTAAGTGTTCACTGCCAAGTACAATCAAGGATCCTATATTCAGTCGAGCCTTCACGAAGTCCCGGTCGGTTTCAAGCGTTCGACTACAGTATTTCCAAACAATAACACGCCGTTGGCCATCAACGTCGTATTAATCAATCGTAAGTCTCGCTTTTGTCGTCATGGCAAAGTGTTCCGCCGCATCCCTGCACTGAATCTCGCTAAGTTATTCCATATATATATATATATATATATGTATATTATATATATATATATGTATATATAAACCGAGCTCCGGACAGAATATGGCCGGCGCATTATTATTATGTCCGATTCGTCGAATCATACACCTTTCACACGCGTCTCTCATCTTCGCAACTTCGCAATTTTCTACTTCATCACCTGCGCTTAGAATTTGAGCGATGCTCCGGAAGTCGGGTGGGCCATTAATGCCGAAGCCCCGTTTGGCCGCCTTCCGGAGCACTAACAAAGTATACACGCATCGTACGTACGGCACACACACACACACACACACACACACACACAGACGCACCCTTTGTGAGTTCGTATAGACGCCAGCCTATTCTGCATGAATTGTGAATGTAGAGCCTTCCTGTCATCAAGGGATGACTTCTTCGTCCCACGGTTGTAGTTATATACAGCGGATCGCCTCAGCCACGATCACTGCCAGCTCGACACGGGCACCAGCCCTGAAAAACCACATCAATTTTCGCCTAGGTCGAAGGTTTTTCTAGGTCGAACGGCCCACTCCAGCGACTGTCAAGGCTGCGAACCTTTCTAGGCCGTTGGGCTCCTTTCATCTTCACATAGTGTTTTTTTTTTTGTACATCGATCCGAACAGCTTCGATAGTTATCGGGGCCTGACGAAATCGTCTCCTGGCCCCGTGTTCTGACTGCTGGACCTGGAGGCTATCGGCGTCTCATGAGCTCATGAAAGTAGAGAATCAAAATAGGTGATCGGGTGGACCTGCTGTGATTGACACTATCTCGGCCGCCGGCGTCAATTCCGGCGGACGGATGTGCTACGTGTCGAAACCCTCGGCGGCCCTCCACATTCCGAGGGAGCCGCGCTTCAACGTCGCCACACGAAACTCCGAGGCGCGCAACTTCAACTCGTCGATGTCCTCGTCACTCTCCGAAGCTCTGTAGGGCGGAGGCGCAACAGAAGGAGACAGAAACGCAATGCCAGTTAGTCGGGTTTAGTTCGCTTGCGGTTTCCAATCACATTTCGAGACCAGTCGATTGCACTGCCTGCGTGCGGCGCTATAGAAGGCGGCGCCATAGCGAGCTAATGTTAACGTCACGCTGGCACCGAAAGGCAAAAAGTGTTGTTGTCAACTCACTGATTATAGGTGGGTTGCGAGCTGGTCTGCACGTGTCCATCGCGTGCCTGATGAGGTTGAGTCGATTTGAGCGTGGAACACATAGCCGCCTGCATGCCCTGTACCTGTTGCATGGACTGCATCTGCTGAAGGGCCTGTTTGGATAGAGTTCCGTGCTGCGTTTGTTGCTGTTGTTGCTGCTGCTGCTGCTGCTGTTGTTGCTGCTGCTGCTGCTGCTGTGGTCCGTTGCTCCTCCAGTGCTGTGGAGAGCTGCCGGGCTCCACGAGGTGAGGGTGTGGGTGGCTGTGCTGGTGCGGGTGTTGGCCGTGCTGCGAAGGATGTCCCACCAGGCTCGACTGGCCGGCCATTTTGGACCGGCCCAAGGTTGCGCTGCCCGGCTGTATCATCGAACACTTCGATAAGGTTCCCGTAGGTGCGATGACAGCTTGTCCTGAGCATGAAGTTTCGATTTCGATAGTTAGACTCTGCTGCAAACAGACCAGATGCAGACACCACACATACACAAAATTCTAGCTAGAGCAGCTATCACTACCGGCGAGCATGGACGATCACTCAGTCGATCAATCAATCAATCGATCAGCCATTCAGTTTTCGACAGACGGACAGTCAGCCAGTGCTTGTTGATACATGCAGCAATCTACTTTCATAAATAAACGCATGGTGCAGTTGTGAGTGAGTAGGCCGCCAAACATGCAGGTCTGGGAGAGGCTGATGGGGCGGCCAGGGGTTCCACATCAGATTCTACTTCCACAGACGGTGACGTACCTGACTGCAGACAGGTCTGCATGATGGCCTGCTGTTGTCCTGAATCAGATTTGGCCATGCAACGCTTGTTGAGGTAAGGCATCTCGTAGGTGCGGTGCGTCTGGGGCACGTCATACCCGGTAGCGGAGAACATCCCGCCTCCGGGTCCTGTCCCGGCCAAGATGTCGCCGGACGCGCTCCGTTCTCCCATGCCGCCCATACCGGGTGCAGGGTAATAAATTGGCTCAGCCGTCTGCCGATTAACCGTCTGATAGATGCCGTCACATTTCGACTGCTCGTACATCGCGCTGTCGCCTGTCCATTTGGTAACGGCCGTGTTACGAACGTATCTAACGTATCAGCAAACCACTCCCCTATCTACCTAGCGAAATTCATTTTGCATGCCCACATGCTTCGCGTCGTGCTTGTACGTCGTACGACGTCTGTGCAGGCCGATTCGATAGCACCCTTCAGCCATCTTTCGGCTTCTCGGAGCCGGAGTCGCTACGTACCTTCACCACTCGACGCCTCGCGGAAAGCTTTCTTTTTCGCGATGAAACACACCGCGGCGCAGAGGGCCGCAATGACCACAATACAGCTGAGGATTGGTAGAGTGATGGTCAAGTGGGTGTAAACGCCGGCTGATACTACGCCGCGAACTTCCGATCGTCGAGGAGGCAGCTCTGCGCAACAAAAAAGAACAACGATGCCGTCCAATGTTAGCATCTCCTTGTGCGGTGCCCCGACCTAATCAGGCACCCACCCAATCACCGATCGGCTGCATCTACGCGCAAGTGAAGGTCATCCATCACCGACAATTTGGTTAACAGTCGACACTCTCACAGTCAGAACTACGCTTTGAGAAGGCGTCCTATATTTCCCACGACCATTTTCCATATCGTGCACTTCCATATCGTGACGATGAAGTCGGTAGATCTTTCGGAAGCAATTCATAAATTGAATATCACCATTTGTTGCTCGCTGTTTTCTTCGTCGAGCGTGATGATGCGTGTATACAATATTGTAGGACTGCGCCACGGGGGCCGTACGCAGGGGACGTTGCTTGTGGCAGTTTCGTTACTTAGGCTACAAATCACGTCTCGGTAACGGTAATGCATCCCGGGTACGCCATACACAATTGGGCTGAGCTAATAAGGCGCTCCCAGGCCTCTTGGAGGTCACACGTCAGCTGTGTGTATACGACTTGTCGTTGTCGTCGTTGTCGTCGTCGTCGTCGTCGTCATTATTTTCTTGTCCTATGATCTTCTCCAAAGCCGGCTCCATCCCCCCACACATCGTGTGTGGGTCACGAGCTACGATGCTTTATCTACTAACCGTGACCGGCGTTGCTTTTTAGTAAGCAGATAATCCTACCTCGGATGTAATCTATCTGTAAATATAGCGAAGCCTTGCAAACGTTGTCGTCCTAACGGTGTTACTGTTCCCTCCTTTGGACACACGAACAGAGGCTGAGTAAAACAAATGATCTTCCCTCGCTTGGTTCGCCACTTCCTGCTATTTTTGCCCAGCCAAAGCAGGCGAGCGAGAGTGCCGGCTAGACAGGAGAACGAAGTAGGGCAAACTTCTGGCTTTTTCGGAGCGCGATACCGGTGAAGATTTCCCGCTGGAAGACCTATAGGTGTGCCGCACCCTGGCTGAGCTGCATCTCTGGGTACCGTCGTATGGATACGGCGGCCATCTCAGAGGTATACTGGACCTATACTCGCGTCTGAAACGCAGGAGTGTAGAATAACCTAGGTCGAATGGCCGCAGCACACACGAGATCTGCCCGTGGATTTCTGATCTCCTGACACAGTAACTCTGAGTCTGTCTGCTGAAGTGGGTCTGAAGTGGGTTTTAGGGAACGCTCTGTAGCTATGATTTGAGGCGGGAGGCGGGTAAACGCCACAGGATGCATTAAACGTGATCGGTTATGGGGCTAAGTAACGACGGAGTGGCGTAAATGATACCATCCATGCTAATGGATCAACAGACTCAAAAAATATTCACTAAACGACATCCAAGATCTGCGAACCCTGGTGAAGGACCGAGCGAAGGCCTCCACTCCAGCTAGCAATGATGGAGATGACTGTAAGTACGTATTGTACTTTACTCAAAACCTCAGTGGTGCTTTGATTCGAACAGTGCTACTAAAACTCACTTTTAGTGGAAAGATGTCTGCCTTGTCGGATATATATATATATATATATATATATATATATATA